>JAABOM020122201.1:0-22389 GCA_011800125.2 Solanum clarkiae | reverse complement strand
CAGCCCGGCCCCCACACATGCATATATTGTCCGCTTTGCCAGCCATGGGTCGCCCATACGCCCATGCACCAGCGCACGGTTTTGTTTATCCCAGGTTTCCCCAGGAAAAGGCCTATGCACATGTAAGTTCCAAGCCCTTTCAAATAGCTCAGGAACTCCCCCTTTTTTTCCGATGTGGGATTTGCGTAAGTGAGCTACAGGCGTTACGTATCGCCGTCCCTGCACTCACCCCCCGTAGGGACTCAGCGTCCTCGCTGAGGTTCGCCCCACCACCGTACTAACAGAGGGTCGGCTCTGATACCAACTGTAATAGCCTGTCCCCCACACGTGCATATATTGTCCGCTTTGCCAGCCATGGGTCGCCCATGCACCAGCGCACGATTTTGTTTCTCCCAGGTTTCCCCAGGAAAAGGCCTATGCACATGTAAGTTCCAAGCCCCTTTAAATAGCCCAGTAACTCCCTCTCTACAGCCGATGTGGGATTCACCTGGCTGAGCCAAGGAGTCTCCTTCAGTCCTTGCACTTACTTTGTTTGTTGTAGTCTACATCGATGATATTTTGATCTAGTAACATAGTGAGAAGGAGCATATGAGTTATTTGAGGGTAGTGTTACAAAGATTGAGGGAAGAGAAATTATATGCTAAATATGAGAAATGTGAATTTTGGTTGAAAGAAGTTTCCTTTCTAGGTCATATAGTATCAGGGGATGGTATTAAGGTAGATCCTAAAATTACAGATGTGATCAGAAATTGGCCTAGACCATTGACCCTGTTAGATATTAGAAGCTTCTTAGGCTTTGCGGGTTTCTATTGGAGATTTATGAATGGGTTCTCTTCTATTGCTTCTCCTATGATAAAATTGACCCAAACGAAGGCTAAGTTTGTGTGGACCGATGAGTGTGAAAGGATCTTCCAAACATTGAAAGATAAACTTGTATCCGCTCCTATATTGTCACTGCCGGAAGGGCTAGAGGGGTTTGTGGTGTATTGTGATGCTTCTAAAGTTGGTTTGCGTTGTGTTCTAATGCAAAATGGTAAGGTCATAGCCTATTCTTCTAAACAACTCTAAGTGCATGAAACGAATTATCCTACTCATGACCTTGAACTATCCGTCGTGGTATTTGCTTTGAAGATTAGGCATCATTATTGGTATGGGGTGAATGTTGATGTGTTCACCGATCATAAGAGTCTCCAGTATGTCTTCACCCAAAAAGATCTCAACTTGAGACAAAGAAGGTGGCTAAAACTTCTTAAGGACTATGATTTGAGTGTGCATTATCATCCCAATAAGGCTAATGTTGTGGCAGATTCTTTGAGTAGGGTGTCTATGGGTAGCCTAGCTCATCTTGATAATAGTGATAAGGAGGTGGCTAGGGAGGTCCATCGGTTGGCTAAAATGGGAGTTAAGTTGGAAGAGGCTGATAATGGTGGTGGTGTTGTTGTTGATGGTTCTAAATCTTCATTGCTTGATGAGGTGAAAGAAAAGCAAGATCTTGATTCCTCCTTGTTAGAATTGAAGGCCTTGGTGAAAGAGGGGAAGGTGGAGGTTTTCTCCCAAAGGGAAGATGGCGCCCTTAGATATCAAGGTAGGTTGTGTGTACCTTGTGTTGATGGCTTGAGACAAAAGATCCTTGATGAGGCCCACAATTCTTCTTATTCCATTCACCTTGGTTCTACCAAAATGCATATGGATTTGAGGGATGTGTATTGGTAGGGAGGTATGAAGAGGGACATTGCCAAATTTGTTTCCGATTTCCATAGTTGCCAACAAGTCAAAGCCGAACATCAAAGGCCGGGTGGCCTAACCCAAGACATAGAGATTCCTACTTGGAAGTAGGAAGAGATTAATATGAATTTTGTGGTTGGGTTTCCCAAGACTAGAAAGGGTTTTGATTCTATTTGTGTTGTGGTTGATATGATGACAAAATCAACTCACTTTCTACTGGTTAAGACTACATATGGGGCTAAAGATTATGCTAGGTTGTACAATTCATGACTTGTTGAGGTTGTATGGGGTTCCTTTGTCCATTATATCAGATCTGGTGCATAATTCACTTCACACTTTTGGAGGTCCTTCCAAAGAGATCTTAGAACCAAGGTAAAGCTTAATATGACCTTTCACCGTCAAACGGATGGACAAGCCAAAAGAACTATCCAAACTCTTTAGGACATGCTTAGGGCTTGTGTATTGGAGCATAAGGTTAGTTGGGATGATCATCCTCCATTGATTGAGTTTGCATATAACAATAGCTATCATTTTAGTGTTGGTATGGCTCCATTTGAGGCTCTTTATGGTAAACATTGCAGATCACTAGTTAGGTGGTTTAAGGTTGGAGAGGTGGCTTTATTGGGCCCATATTTGGTAATGGATGCTATGGAGAAGGTAAGGATGGTTAGAGAAAGGTTGAAAATTTCCCAAAGTCACCAAAAGTCTTACGTCGATATGAGGAGAAGGGACCTTGAATTGAAGATTGGTGATATGAGGGGCCATGGAGACACACTTAAGTTTTTTTAAAAAAAAATTTGGATGGGAACTTAAATTTTCGTAAATTCAGAAAATGCGCTGGTCCACGCCCCTGGCGCATCGCAGACCAGTGCACAAGTTTTGAAAAATTTTCTTTTAAATTCGGGAAGGATATTTTGGGTATTCCTAACCTATTTTAATACCCCAAAATGTATTTTTAATCTTTAATGCATAAGAAGAGTTTAAAAAAATACATTGCCTTCAAATCTAAAGCATAAGTTTTTGAGAGAGATAGCACGGAAGAGCCTAAGGATTTCCAAGTTTGTGTCCAAGTTCTTGTTGAAGATTAGTACAATCTTCATCCTAGGTATATAAAGCCTACCCAAAACATGGGATTATTCTCCCACGTGCCCCTTGATTGATTTAGGTTGTATAGTTGAATGTGATGGGTCTAGTCTGTGATATCTTGAATGAGATCTTGGAAACTATCTTTAATCTTCACATATTTTCTTAAATTGATAATCATCATGCTTTGAACTAACTGTTTACATGTATTATTGTATGATTATATATTTACTCTACATGATTCTTGGTTAAAGACTGCAAGAATGAACTTAGGTATAATTTCTAGAGCCTTGACTGTTTTAGTGTATTGATTGTTATGGTCTGTGTCCCAAGATGAGTATATTGATGGCCGAAGTTGATGAAATTATTGTCCTTAGAGTTCGAATGAGATTGAGATGGAATTTGAAAGGATGATTCTATTCCTGGAGTTGATAGAAGGTCAGATGAGATGAGGCCATTGTCTGAGGGAGGTTGGTGGTATAACCATACTAATGTTGATAGACTTATGAGCATATCGAGTCCTGGGAGGACTATTAGCACAGAAATGGGTAAGAGAGAGTCCCACTGACACTCATTAACTACATGGCCAGTGTAGGAGAGGATTGGACCGTGAAAGTTGATGTTTACATTGTCCTACAGAGGACTTGATAGATTTCTTTTGGGATCCCCTGATAGACTCGTTCTTTGCCCCGGCAAGGTACTGGACAGATATGGCAACAACATCTCTTCGTTGTGTCATTACCGGCTCATAGGTGGTTGTTGTCGATTATAGAAACTCCCATATAGGTTTCATGTTGATAGTACTCTGAGGTTAATAGGTATGAGTCTTGATGGATGGTGATGTGATAGAGTCCTATTCCTTACTCCGAGATTGATGAGCTGATGTCATTGTATATTATCTTGCCTATATTATTTACTTTAGCCCGTTTTTACATAGTACATTCCACGTACTAACGCCCCTTTGGCGCTGCATCATTTTATGATACAGATTCAGTAGACAGAGGACTTCAGCAGGCGAATTGTTGAGGTTCAGTGTTCCTTGATTTCAAACTTGGTGAGTTCTCCCCTGCTTTCGGTGGACATCTTTAGTTACTTTTATTTCTTTGAGTTATTTTATTGGACTGTGATAGCTATGACTTGTCATGGTACCTTCTTAGGCAATAGTTATAGAGGCTTCATGGACATAAACTGATGATGGCTGATGTTGGAGTTTTTTCCCCCTTTTTCCTTCTTTATATTGAGATTGTTTCAATTGTTCTTAGTTTATATGATAGATCTTGTGATGGTCTGCAACCCACTGATAGCTCATTGTTAATTTTTGAGAACCTTTTGCTAATGTACTAATTGAACAAGTGTGATGGGACGAGGTGGTTCACTTGGGGACTAGCAACAGTCTCCGAGCGTCAGTTATGCGTAGGGTACTCTATCGGGGCGTGACAATACTTTTCACTGTTACCATTTGTGGAGTCATAAACATGTAGTAGTCTCCTAGAAAATATAAAACTTTAATAAATGAAAGGGCAAATATGAAAATAGTTTTAAACACTTATCTTGAATTTTTGAACAATTCAACTTTTTTGAATCTTGAAAAAAACTCAAAAATTCAATTAATTTGAAACAATGAGAGTATTATTTAACTATATTTTGGATATTATTCATTAGTATGGTAGTTGAATCTCTAATCAAACTTATTTATTCAATTCGAAATATAAGGTTTAGTAGAATGTTGAATCTTGATACAGAAAACTTTTGTTTGAATAATAAACCTATAAATTTAGAATTATAACTTTTTAGATGCTAAGAAGTTCAAAATATTAAGAAACATCATAAAAGATATATATAAATCGAGAGTTTGATAGTAAAATATATATTGAAATTAAAACACATCATAAAAAAGATACACTGAAAGATTGTCACTTAAAATATTTTTAGTTTGATATGTCATGAATTGAACCTTTCTTTTTTTTTCTTTCTCGATTTAGTTTACTCTTTCGGTGTTTCCCCACAAAGCAAGCATCTATGGGAACTACAGTAATTTTGTGATTAACCAAATTTTTGTCTTTAATTATTAAATCTTACCTAATTTGAATTATGTACCCAAAAATTAGGATTTTAAAATTAATTTTTAAGAAATTGTTAAATAAGCCAATTATTTAGAACACAAGTATTCTCGCATATCTAATTTATTGTTCATTTTTTTCCTTAAAACAATGATAGTAATGTGAGTTAGTAAAAACACGAAACTCTACCTTAATTTTGTTAACAATGATGCCATAACTAATAATACTAGTTACGAAGGTCTTATGCAATGCACGGTCCAATAGTTATCCATAAATTTATTTTTTAATGATATATTAAATGCTATTAAAGTTTCTCATTTAAGTGTAAAATAATATACAATAAATATTATTAATATTGATTATTTTGATTTTAATGATTAAGTGATTTCAAATTTTTATATGTACATTTGTAGTACTTTCTTTTTGACACAAATATAATTACAAAAAAAATATTAAAATAGTTATTTAATTTTATTAGTCTAGTTTAAAGAGAAATTTATTTTATATTAATTTCAGTATTTACTTAACTTAAAATAATTGATCGGGACAACATAGCGAAATTATAAACAACTGGAGAAATTATTTATTAGGGGCAATATTATGAAATCATAGTTGAAATAAGCAACTGCTTTAAAAAGATTAAATAAAAAATCCACAAAATATTTTTATGAATCCCGTACTTTTGATTAAATTATAAATCTAATGATTAAGTGATTTTGAATTTTTATATGTAGATTTGTAATACTTTCTTTTTAACACAAATATAATTACAGAAATATATTAAATATAGTTGTAACACCTCGCGAAATTATCAAAATACCACTAGAATGGAATCATGCACATAATGCATCTTCCCAAGCTTCAATGGAAAATTCGAGATTGAATTTGCGATCAGCACGACAAATTGAGTGGAAAAATAGCCTCAGCCCGATTTTAGAGCAACCGAGTTGAAAAATAATTTTTGCTAATTAAAACTGAAATAGTGAGAGAGCAGCCCAGCGCGCGACACGCCTGGGGCGCGAAATAACACGTTATTTTTTTTAATTTTTTTCAACGTAAAACTCGAAAGAACGAAACACTAGAAATAACACATATCTGTGCCCCTGGCATGACGCGGACATGTTGTTACAAAGTGAAAATTTTATTTTCTTTAAGGGGAAGGGCCTTTTGGTTATTTCACAACCCATCCTATGTCCTAAAAACATATTTAAGGATCTTTTCCTTTATATTAAGGATTTTAAAATCCATTTCCCCCCTACTTCTACGTAAAAGTCTTGTGCGAGAAAGAAGATAAAGCTTCGGGATTCAAGATTGGGGTCAACTCCTTGAAGACTATCAGGTGGTTCTTCATCCTAGGTATGTAAGGCTAGCCAAAGCAAGGGACTATTCTCCCATGTGCCCCATTTGATTGTATAAAGTTAATAGTTGAAAGTGATGGTTTCTCTCTGCAAGATTCTTGAATGTTTTACTGAAAACTATTTCTACATTACATATATTTTCTTGAGTTGATGATCATTATTACTTGAATTTTTTGTTTAAATGATTTATCTAATTTATTATATAAACCCTATGTGATTACCTTGTTAAAGATTACAAGAATGAACTTAGGGGTTTATTTCTAGAGCCTTGATCTTATAGGTGTGTTGTTTGTTGTGGTACAGGTTCTAAGTTGAACGTATTGATGATTGATGTTGATAAGATTGATATCCTTAGAATCTTAAAGAGGTTGAATTTAATATTAAAGAATGTTCCTAACTCCTTGAGTTGATAGATGATGAGATATGTTGATGTTCCTTGTCCAAAAGAGACTGACGATGTAAAATCTTGATGTTTGACAGCTTATGAGCATGTTGAGTCCTAAGAGGAGTATTGAGAACCAAAGTGAGTAAGAGTGATCTCACTCGCACTCATTAACCACATGACCAACGTAGGAGAGGATTTGACTGTGAAAATAGATGTTTCCTTAGTCCCAAAAGAGGACTTGATAGATTTATGGATCCACTAATAGACATGTCCTCTACCCTGACAGGGTACTGGACGGATGTGGAAACAATGTCATTTTCGTGATATCATCATTGGCTCATAGGTGATAGTTGACGGTTAGAGAAACTCCCAGATAGGTTTCATGTTGATAGTACTCTGATGTTGATGTGGTGGTATGAGTCTTGATTGATGTTGATGTGATACTGTCCTACTCCTTATCCTGAGCTGAGATGAGTACCTAAAAAGCTGATGTTATTCCATATTATTCTATCTATACTGTTTACTTTTAGCCCGTTTACATACAGTACATTCCATGTGCTAATGTCATTTGTCGTTGTATCATTTATTATGTAGATTCAGTAGACATAGGACTTCAACAGGCAATTTGTTAAGGTTCAGAGACTTCTAGCTTCAGAGACATCTAGCTTCAGAGACTTGGTGAGTCCTCCCCTGTATTCGGAGGATACCTTTACTTCATTTTCATATGTTTTGAGTTATTCTTGAGTTTCTGGTAGTCATAGCCTGACATGGTATCTTCCTAGATGGTAGGAATAGAGGCTTTATAGACATAGAGAGATAACAGATTGATGTTAGGGGTTTTCCCCTTTATAAATTAAATTGTAATAAGAGTATCTTATGGTATGGACGATGATAGCTACTCTTATGGCCTATGGCAATTATTCTTGCTGCAAATGTGATGGAGTAGAGTTATCCACTGTTTTTTGTTGTTAATTCTGATGTCTTCTGCTAATTCAATGATTGAACGAATGTGATGAGGCCAGGTGGTTCACTTGGGGACTATCAATAGCCTCTGAGTGCCAGTTACGACCCGGGTACCCTCCCTGGGCATGACAAACTTGGTATCAAAATATAGATTCGAGTGTTCTAGGGAGTCCATGAAGCCGTGTCTAGTAGAGCCTTGTTTATTAGTGTTTGTGCACCATACTTTATATGCAGGAGGCTATAGAACATTAGGAAGTGTTACCTTTCTTCTATAATCTAAGTTTGTGCGATAAATTTTAACTCTATTAAAATCTTGTTCTAATTCGTGTGTTACACATTTGTAGAGTATGCCTCCAAAATGAAATGCTTCTCAGAGAGGCGTCATCCCCAAATGCTGAGAGTTCCCAACCAGAGGTCCCTATTTAGATAGGGACAAGGAGACAAGGTCAACCTTCCAGGACTGCGGAGGTCCCCTGCACAACCACAACTAGCCCCCACCTCAGAGGTAGTGTTTAGGGGAGCCAATACCATGCTTATTCAGCTAGTGGCCTCCCAGGGTAACAGTCGAGGTCCTCAGGCTCCTAGTTCCAGCTCCTAGGAGTCCACGGCTGCAGTCAGGCTTAGAAACTTCTTACAGATTAACCCTCCAATGTATACAAGGTCAAAGGTTGAGGAGCACCTGCAAAACTTCATTGATGAGAAGTAGAAGGTCTTGAGAGCCATGCATGCTAATGAGATGGAAGGAGTTGAGCTTGCCTTCTACCAGTTGAAAGATGTTGCAAATGTCTAGTACAGCCAAGGGGAGAACAAAAGAGGTAAAGATGTTGAACCTGCGGAGTTGGATGAGTTTGAAGTTGCTTTTCTTGATCACTTCTTTCCCCAAGAGTTAAGGGAGGCAAAGGTCGATGATTTTTTGAACTTAAAACAAGAAAGGATGACCGTTAAAGAGTACAACCTCAAGTTCATTAAGTTATCCAGATATGCTCGGGGATGGTCCAAGATATGAGGGCAAGGACGAGGAAGTTTGTGTCTAGTTTGGGAAGGCATGTGAAGAAGGAACACAAAGTGGCGTTGTTGATCCTAAGTATGGATATCTCCAGGATTATGGTATATGCCCAACAAAATGAGGAAGATAGAAAGAGGGATAGAGAAAAGCACATGAGCAGGAAAGCAAAATCAGTAGGGCATGAGCCTAGCCAGCTAAGACAGAACAAGGGTGATAAATCCTACTTTAAAAAGAGGTCTTCTCACTATGCACCCTTTGCAGTGATTGCACCTGTCCAATAAAACAAGTATGATCAGAAGTCTTATGGTTACCAGAACTATAGGGCCTAGGGTTCTCAATCTCAAGCTAGTGTGACAAAAGGTACAAAAGGAAAGCCACCTTGTGACAAGTGTGGTAAACTCCATCTAGGTGAGTGTCACATGGGAAAAGATGTTTGTTACTCATGTGGGCAGACTGGTAACTTCTAGTATGAGTGCCTGAGGAGGAGACGAGGTGAATGAAGCAATAGAGCATAGTCCTTCGCATCACCTCCAGCTAGCAGTCATCAGAGGGGTACTACGGGTACAAGAGGTGGGACAAATCGTCTTTATGTGCCATGTATAATCGTTAGGATCAGGAGGCAGCACCAGATGTTGTTAGATGTATGTTTCAATTCTTTACTTTTGATTATTATGCAATATTTGACTCGGGTGCCACTCTGTCTTTTGTAACTCCCTGTGTGGCTAGTAGGTTTGGGATCCTTCTAGAGTGTTTGCTTGAACCCTTTTCTATTTCCACTCCTATTGGTGAGTTTATCTTATCTAAGAGGATTTACCTGAATTATGTAGTATCTATTTATCATATAGATACCTTGGCTAACTTGGTAGAATTGGAGATGGTTGACTTTGGTGTGATCCTTGACATGGATTAACTTCATGCCTATTATACCTCCGTTGATTGTAGGACCTGGATTGTTAAGTTTCAATTCCCTAATGAACATATCTTAGAGTGGAAAGGGAGTTCTGTTGCACCTAAGGGCAAGTTTATCTACTATCGTAGGGCCAGAAAGCTAATCTTTAAAGGATATATTTACCACCTCGTGCAAGTTAAGTCTGATGATGTTGAGTCCCCCACTCTAGAGTCGGTCCTGATTGTAAATGAGTTCCCTAGAGTGTTTTCCTGAGGATCTTCCTGGAGTCCCTCATGATAGGGAGATTGACTTTGTGATTGATGTTCTCCCCGATACCCACCCTATCTTAATTCCACCCTACAGAATAGCCCTCACTGAATTGAAAGACTTGCTAGAAAAAAGGTTTCATTAGACCTAGTGTTTCTCCTTGGGGCGCTTCTGTCCTATTCGGGCGTAAGAAATATGGGTCTCAAAATGTGTATAGACTACCAAAAACTAAACAACATCACAATAAAGAATAAGTATCCTCTCCCCAGGATAGATGATCTGTTTGACCAACTTCAAGATGCCTCTTGTTTCTCTAAGATAGAACTTAGATCGGGTTACCATCAGTTAAAGGTGAGGAAATGTTATATTCCAAAGACAGCCTTAAGGACAAAATATGACCATTTTGAGTTCTTTGTTATGTACTTTGGGTTGGCTAATGCACCTGCAGCTTTCATAGATTTGATGATCAAAGTATTCAGACCGTACCTTGACATGTTTGTAATTGTATTTATGGATGATATCCTGAATTTCTAAGGATGAAGAGGCGCATGCTAATCATCTTATAGTGGTTTTGCAAACTCTCAAGGACCATGAATTGTATGCAATTTTTCGAAGTGTGAGTTCTGGCTCAAGTCTGTGGCCTTCCTAGGTCATGTTATCTTGGGCGATGGTATTTGAGTAGATGCCCAGAAGATTGAAGCGGTTAAGAATTGGCCCAGACCGACCTATCCCACTAATATACAAAGTTTCTTGGGGTTGGTGGGCTACTATCGTATATTTGTTGAGGGGTTTCTTCCTTGTCTGCACCATTGACCAAGCTAACTCAGAAAAAGGTCAAGTTTTAGTGGTTCGACAAATGCGGGAAGAGTTTTCAAGATTTTAAGACTAGATTGACTACAACGCTAGTCTTGACCATGCCCAATGGGATGGAAGACACTGTGATATATTACAACGCGTCTAGAGTTGGACCAAGTTGTGTGCTGATGCAGAGAGGGAAGGTGATAGACTATACTTCCAGACAACTTAAGATTCATGAGTAAAAGTACCCCACTCATGATCTCGAGTTGGAAGCAGTGGTGTTTGTGCTTAAGATCTGGCACCATAACTTTTATAGAGTGCATGTGGATGTGTTCACTGAGCATAAGAACTTGCAATACATCTTCTGTCAGAAAGAGATTAACCTGCGGTAGAGGAGATGGATGAAGTTGCTCAAAATGAGTATCCTCTACCACCCAGGTAAGGATAATATTATTGTTGATGCTCTTAACAGCTTGTCTAAGGGTAGCACTGCCCACGTGGAGGAAGGGAAGAAAGAGTTGGCTAAGGAAGTGCACAGGTTAGCCCGATTGGGAGTACAACTTGAGGAGAATAATGAAGGCAAGGTCAACATTCATAATGGGTCTGCTTCATCTTTAGTTTTAGAGGTGAAGGAAAAGCAAGACCAAGACCTTGTCTTATTTCAATTGAAGGAAGCGGTTCACAAGCAAAAAGTGATGGTTTTCCCCAAAGGGGAGATGGGATCTTGAGATACCAGGGTAGATTGTGTGTGCCTGATATTGATGGTGTTCAAGAGAGAATCATGGCTGAAGCTCATACTTCCAGATATTCTATCCATCCTGGCTCCACCAAGATGTACCATGAGTTGATCTATTGGTGGAACGGAATGAAGAAGGACATTGCTGAATTTGTCTCTAAGTGTCCTAATTGTCAACAGGTCAAGGTTGAACATTAAAGGCCCTGTGGGTTAGCTCAGAACTTTGAAATTCCAGAGTGAAAGTGGGAGATGATCAGCATGGACTTCATTACCGGTTTACCAAGATCCCAAAAGCAACATGACTCAATATGGGTGATCATGGATAGGCTGAAAAAATCAGCCCCACTTCTTGGCAGTCAAGACAACTAATATGGTTGAGGAATATGTCCAGTTATACATTCATAAGATTGTAAAGTTGCATGAAGTTCCTTTGTCTACATCTCGGGTAGAGGAGCTCAATTCACCTCCAAATTTTGGAGATCATTTCAGAAGAGATTGGGTACTGAAGTAAATCTAAGTACAACCTTCCACCCTCAGATAGATGGACAATCAGAGCGTACCATTCATACTTTGAAAGATATGTATGGGCTTGTGTTCTCGACTTTAAGGGGAATTTAGATGACCACTTGCCATTGATCGAATTCGCCAACAACAATAGTTATCATGCAAATATCCAAATAGCCCTTTATGAATCTTTGTATCGGAGAAGGTGTAGATCACCGTTTGGATGATTTGAAGTCGGTGAAGCTAGGTTGATTAGACCTAATCTTATCCACCAGTCCATTGAGAAGGTGAAGATTATTAGAGAGAGGTTGAAAACCTGCGAAAAGCCGCCAAAAGTCCTATACTGATGTGAGAAGAAGGGACTTCGAATTTGAGCTAAATGATTGGGTGTACTTGAAAGTATCATCCATGAAGGGTGTTATGAGGTTCGGTAAAAAAGGGAGTTGAGTCCATGTAATATCGGACCCTATCAAATTGTGAGGAGGATTGAGAAGGTTGCTTATGAGTTAGACTTGCCTTCTTAGTTAGATGGGATCCATCCAGTATTCCACGTTACGTTGTCAAAAAAGTGTATGCGAGATCTACCTTGGTGATCCTTATTGAGAGCACAGAGTAAAAGATAGCCTGTTCTATGAGGAAATTTCAGTCCAAATCGTTGATCGACAAGTTCGTAAGCTGAGGAGCAAAGAAATAGCCTCTGTCAAAGTTCTATGGAGGAACCAATTTGTTGAGGAAGCTATATGGGAAGCTGAGGAAGCTATGAGAATCAAATACCCCCATCTATTCGTGCCAAATAACGATGATGTCGAAGATAAAGTCCCCGTTCTTAACTTAAATAGAAGTTCCCTTTCTCGAATTGATGTGTTTATTCTATTCTTGAGTTTGAGTAGAGTTTATAGAGATTGATAGCTAGTTGAGAGTTTGAGATTTTTGAGTAAATATTGAGATGAATTTTGTGTCTACTCGTGACTTAATCCCACCTTTACTCATCATTCAAGGACGAATAATCCCAAGGGAGAGATAATGTTACACCCCAAAAAATTACCAAAATACTCCTAGAATGGAATCGTATTCATAATGCGTCTTCCCAAGCTCCAATAAAAATCTGAAAGTGTATTTTTGATTAGCACAACAAATTGAGTGGGAAAATGGCCTCGATATGATTTTAGAGCAATCAAATAAGAAAAAAATTTTGCTGATTAAAACTAAAATAGTGAGAGTGTCAGGGCGTGACACGCCTGGGGCGCGGACTCATATTTTATCTTTTTTTTTTTATGTGAAACTGGAAAGAATAAAACTTGCAAAATAACATATGTTCATGCCCCTAGCGCTGCACGAACATGTTGTTACAAAGTAAAATTTTTATTTTCTTTTACAGAAAGGCCTTGTGGTCATTCCGCAACCCATCCTAGTCCCAAAAATGTGTTTAAGGATCTTTTCCTTTAGATTAAGGGTTTCAAAACCTATTTTTCCCCTAACTTCTACGTAAAAGTTCTTGAGAGAGAAAAAAGATAAAGCTTGGGGATTCAAGATTGGGGTCAACTCCTTAAATATCGTCAGGTGGTTCTTCATCCCAGATAAGTAAGGCTAACCAAAGTATGAGACTGTTCTCCCATGTACACCCTTTGATTGTACAAAGTTAATAGTTAAAAGTGATGGGTTCTGTCTACCAGATTCTTGATTGTTTTATTGAAAACTATTTCTACATTAAATATATTTTCTTGAGTTGATGATCATCATAACTTGAATTACTTGTTTAAATGGTTTACCCAAATTATTATATAAACGCTACATGATTACCTTGTTAAAGATTACACGAATGGACTTAGGATTTGATGTCTAAAGCCTTGACCATATGGGTGTTCTTGGTTGTTGTGGTCCGGGTCCTGAGTTGAATGTATTGGTGATTAACATTGATGGCATTGATATCCTTAGAGTCTTAGAGAGGTTGAATTTAATCTTAAAGAATGTTTCTAACTCCTTGAGTTGGTAGATGATGAGATGAGTTGATATTTCTTGTCCAAAAGAGACCAAGTGATGAGAAATCTTGATGTTTGATAGCTAATGAGCATATTGAATCCTGGGAAGAGTATTAAGCACCGAAATGAGTAAAGGTGAGTCCCACTCGCACTCATTAACTATATGGCCAGTGTAGGAGAGGATTGAACTGTGAAAAATGGATATTTCCTTAGTCCCAAATGAGGACTTGATAGATTTATGGATCCACTAATAGACACTTCCTCTACCCTGGCAAGGTAATGTAGCAACGACATCATTTTCATTATATCATCACTGCCTCATAGGTGATGCTTGTCAGTTAGAGAACCTCCCAGATAGGTTTCATCTTGATAGTACTCTGATGTTGATGTGGTGGTATGAGTCTTGATTGATGTTGATGTGATATTGTCCAACTCCTTATCCTGAGCTGAGATGAGTACCTAATAAGTTGATATTATTCCATATTATTCTTTCTATACTATTTACTTTTAGCCCATTTACATACCGTACATTCCAAGTACTGACGCCATTTGACGCTGTATCATTTCATTATACAGATTGAGTAGACAGAGGACTTCAGCAGGTGATTCGTTGATGTTCAGAGGCTTCTAGCTTCAGAGACTTAGTGAGTCCTACCCTGTATTCGGAGGATAACGTTTACTTTATTTTCATATGTTTTGAGTTATTATTGAGTTTGTGATAGTCATGGCCTGTCATAGTATCTTCCTAGATGGCAGGAATAGAGGCTTCACAGACATAGAGAGATGATGGATTGATGTTGGGATTTTTCCCTTTTATAAATTAAATTGTAATAATTGTATCTTATGGTATGGATAATGATAGCTACTCTTATGGCCTATGTCCATTATTCTTGCCGTAGATGTAATGGAGTAGAGTTGCCCACTGTGATTAGTTGTTAATTCTGATCTCTTCCACTAATTCATTGATTCAACGAATGTGATGAGGCCAGGTGATTCGCTTGGGGACTAGCAATACTTTTTTGTGCCAGTTACGCCCAGGGTACCTTTCCGGAGTGTGATAATAGTTATTTAATTTTATTAGTTCAGTTTAAAGAGAAATTTATTTTATCCTAATTTCAGTATTTAATTAACTTAAAATAATTGATTGGGACGATTAGCAAAATTATAGTTGAAGCAACTGGGGAAATTATTTATTTGGGGTACTATTGTAAAATTATCGTTGAAGTAAGCAACTGCTTTAAAAAGATTAAATAAAAAAATCCACGAAATATTTTTATGGATCCCGTATTATTGATTAAATTATAAATTTAATGATCAAGTGGTTTTAAACTTTTATATGTATATTTGTAGCACTTCTTTTTTGGCACAAATATAATCACAGAGGGATATTAAAATAGTTATTTAATTTTATTAATCCAATTTAAAGAAAAATTTATTTTTTCCTAATTTAATTATTTATATAAACTAAAATAATTGATCGATATTGTCATGCCCCGGGAGGTTACCCTAAACTTAACCGGCACTCGAAAACTATTGCTAGTCCCCAATCGAACTACTTGACCTCATCACATTCACTCATTCATTCATTCATTCATTCTATTGACCAGCGAAAGATATAAGGGGATAATTGGTCACATCATTATCTAGTCTCAAATTAATATTATAATAAAAGGCTAGTAGCAAGAACTAGCTCACAGTCTTACATCAATATTTGACTCTAGTCTATGAAGCCACTATCATTAATAGGTGGTGCTAATGACAGAACCATGGCTACCTCAATCAAAATAAACGCCAAGCAACTCTACCTCTAAAGCAAGATGGAAATATCATATGAATCCTTTGAAGTAAGGGAAGCTCACCAATCTGGTGGACGTCCAAAGATCCTCAACAAAATGCCTACAGATGATCTCTATCCGGTATATCTGCATTGTAAAATGATGCAGCACCAAAGTGGCATCAGTACTGGAATGTACAGTATGTAAATAGGCTAAAAATAAGCGAAATAAACATAATAACATAGAACAACATTATCTCATTAGGTACTCATCTCATCTCAGAATAAGGAATAAATACTATCACAATTAACATCGGTCAAGACCCATACCATCACATCAACATCTAAGTACTATCAAGAGGGAAAATGTATGGGAGGTTCTTGGACCTAAAACCATCACCTATGAGCCAATGATGGTATAATGAACCGATAGCGTTGCCCCATCCGCCCAATACCTTACCGGGACAAAGGGCATGTATTATTGGATCCAGATTAGAAATAACATTAAGCCCTCTTTTGGGACTAAGGAAACATCTGTTTGTCACGGTTTAGTCCTATCTATGCTGGCCACATAGTTATGAGTACGAGTGGGACTCATTCTTACCCATTTCATTACTCGATACTCCTCCTATAGACTCAATATGCTTATAAACATTAACATCAATCCTTGTCATCATTTAGTATCTTTGGGACTTGGACATCAATTCATTATTCATTCATAACTGGAGGAATTAGGAAATATTCCTTTGAGATTACATTCAACATCTTTGAAATTCTCAATTCATTATCATCAACCTTCAATACATTCAACTCAGGACCCGTACCACAAACAAGCATGCACACACATGTGATCAAGGCTCTGGATATCAACCTTTTAGGTTCATCCTTATACTCATCAACAAAGTAATCATGTAAGGTTATATAATCATACACCTCATTTGTTTAAACTATGTAAACAAGTAATTCAGTCATGATAATCATCACATTCAAGAAAATACATATGCAAAGTAAAATAGTTTTTAGTAAAACATTCAAGAATTGTAAAGATAGGACTCATCATCTTCAACTATCAATTCTCTACAATTAACAGGCACATGGGAGAATAATGTCATGCTTTGGGTAGCCTTACATACCTAGAATGAAGGTAGACAATCAATTGGCACGAATCCGACTTGTAATCTTCAACTCCTCGCTCTTGTCACTTCTCTTTTAGCCTTAGGTCTTTTTCAGAGACTTAGAACGGCTTAAGAATGAGTTATAAATCCTCTTTATGCTTTAAACGACCTACTTTGGTCATATATTAAGTCTAGGAGAGGTTTGGAAAGGTCTAGGATGTCCCTCACAAAATTAAAAAAAAGTCAGTTTCGGGACGCGCAGACCACAAAATTTTAAAAAAGTCAGTTTCGGGATGCGCAGACCGTGTATTTTTTTGGTATTTTTCACCAAAAATCTCTGAATAAGCTTTCTAATCAAACTAAGTGTTGGTCCGCGATGGTGGCGCATTGCGTCCCTGTCGCTCACCCTCACTGGTATGCCTTTAATTATGAAAAATTATTTTTTTGATTTGGTTGCTCTAAAATCGAGTCGAGGCCATTTCCCAATCAATTTGTCGTACTGCTCGCAAATCCGATTTTAAATTTTCCATTGGAGCTTGGGAAGATGCGTTATGCACATGGTTCCTTTCTAAGGGTATTTGAGTAATTTCACAGCGCGTTACAAGGATGATATAGCGAAATAGTAGTTGAAACAATAAGAGAAATTATTCATTAAGGGCAGTATTATAAAAACATAGTTGATGTAAGTAGTAGCTTTAAAAATGATTAAATAAAAAATCCACGAAATATTTTTATGGACCTCGTGTAACATATAAGAGGAAGTAGGCAACTCAAGCAGGCACGTCGACGAAGAGTTGCCTGCTTGTTTGCCGAACTCGCTCTTATATTATAGTTGAAGTAACTAGGGAAATTATTTACTAGAGGCAATATTGTAAAATCATCGTTGAAGTAAGCAGCTGATTTAAAAAGATTAAATAAAAAAATTCACAAAATATTTTATGGATGCCGTATTATTGATTAATTATAAATTTAATGATTAAGTGATTTTAAATTTGTATATGTATATTTGTAGTACTTCCTTTTTGGCACAAGGAAAGATATTAAAATAGTTATTTAATTTTATTAGTCCAGTTTAAAGAAAAAATTATTTTATCCTAATTTTATTATTTACTTAACTTAAAATAGTTGATCGGGATGATATAACTAAATCATAGTTGAAGCAACAGGAGAAATTATTTATTAGAGGAAATATTGTAAAATCATAATTAATGTAAGCAATAACTTTTTAAATATTAAATAAAAAGTCCATGAAATATTTTTAAGCATAAGCAGATAACTCAAGTAGGCATGTTAATGGAGAGCTGTCTCCTTGTTTACCCAACTTGCTCTTATTATATAAGAGAATTCAAAAGGGCATAAAATTGTAATTTTGATGGAAAATGCAATTAATATAAGATAGGAGATGAACATGAACTTAAAAATCAATAACAAATTAGAACATTTTTCCTTGAACAATAAAGGAATTTAGAATTATAATTGCATTTAGTTATTTTGTCTACCGTTATTGTCAAAATAAAATTAGATTTAAAATCACAGTATTCAAAAATATTTTAAAAATATTTCTAATGTGAAAAATATCTTAAAAGACAAAAGAAATAATTAATTAGTATTTTGTACGAAAGACATGAATAGGAAGATGACGTACTTATAAAATTGATAATATGAGTTAATAATATTTATGTAATTTTTTAAAGTCGTGTACTTAATGATATTAATTACACACGTAATATTTTGTTTATTTTGTATATATTTTTTACTACTTAACATAATACACACGTCTTTAGATAAAATCTTCTTTTTATCATTTTTAAAATTATTATATTATTATTTTAATAATATTAAATTTTGGTTATAATAAATACAATAAGAATCAAAATAGAGAAGATTTTTTCATATAGAGAATCTTTTTTCAACTAAAATATACTTGATTCCAAAAAAATAAAATCATGACTACCAAATTGATACTCCCTCGGTCTATCTTTCTTATCTCTATACTATTTTGGGATGTCCAATAATACTTGTCTATTTTATGAGATCAATAGATAATTTTACACTTAGTTGCTAATTTACCATTATCATTAATGATAGTCATTTCCCTATTGTATTTTTCAAGATATCCTATTTATTATATTAAAAGGGTAATTTAATAGAATTACCTCATCATTTATTATTTCTTAATCCTTGCGCCAAGTCAATAGAGACCAAGTAAAATTTGACAGAGGGAGTACATTGCATAAACCAAAGTCAAAGAACGTTAGGACACGTCTTTTAAGTGATATCATAACAATTTAACTATTTAACTCACGTATAGGTCACGAGACAATATTTCACATAAATGGGAATTTATTTTTCATATATGCAAAATCTATAAAAAGTTGCACAATACATAAAAAAAATTAATCATAACTTTGAAATAATTAAATTCCAAAATCATTAGCAACTATAAATTTCATAGGACTCTAATTTCTTTTTTCCATTTTGAATTTCCATCTAACTGTCACACCCTGGGAGGTTATCCTAGGCGTAACTAGCACTCAGAGACTATTGCTCGTCCTCAAGCAAACCACTTGGCCTCACTACATGCGTTCTTTCATTAAGACTAGCAGAAGACATAAAGATGCATATCAGCGGGCACTCTATCCTACCACATTTCCATCAAAGAAACATGGCCATAGGCCACAGGCCACAGAACTAGTCATCAATATCTATTGAATGTCATAGAATTTAAAGAAAACTCAGTTTAGAAAAGGAAAGGAGAAAAGAACCCCAACATCAACCTATCCCCTTTCTATGTCTATGAAGTCTTTATGGCTAACAATCTAGGATAGTACCATAATAGGCCATGGCTACCACAAACTTAGAACGACCCAAAGCATAAAGAAAAAAAATAAAAGACGTCCTCCGAATGCAGGGGAGGACTCACCAGGTGTCTGGAGCGGGATGTTTGGACCTCGACGATTCACCTGCTGAAATACTCTGTCTGCATCATGAAACAATGCAGCACTAAAGTAGCGTCAGTACGTGGAATATAAGGTATGTAAACAGGATAAAAGTAAGTGAAATAAATAGGATAACATGGAAGCATTAGCTCATCAAATATTCATTTCATCTCAGAACAAGGAATAGATACTATCATATTTATCATCAGTCAAGACCCATGCCATCACATCAACATTTGAGTAATATCACAGGGAGTCTCTATGGAATTTTCTAGGACCTACAACCATCACCTATGAGCCAATAATGACACAACGAACTAATGTTGTTGCCACATCCGCCTAATACCTTGGCGGGATAGAGGGCGTGCATTGTTGGATCTAGAATAGAAATAATATTAAGTTCTCTTTTGGACTAAGGAAACATTCATTTTCTCACGGTTCAATCCTCACCAACGCTGGCCACGTAGTTATGAGTGCGAGCGAGACTCACTCTTACCCATTTTGGTATTCGATACTTCTCTCATAGACTCAATATGCTCATAAACATTAATATCAAACTTTGTCATCATATTGTCTCTTTTAGACTTGGACCTCTGTTCATTCATGTCATCAAGTCAAGGAACTAGGAATATTCCTTTAAGATTACTTCCAACTTCTTTAAGGCTCTAAGAATATCAATTTCATCAACGTCAACCATTAGCCCATTCAATTCAGGACTGGGACCACAACAACCAAGTACACCCATATGATCAAGGCTCTAGACATCAACCCCTAGGTTCATTTTTGTACTCTTTAACGAAGTAATCATGTAGGGTTTATATAATCATATAAACAATTTAGTTTAACCATTTAAGCAAGTAATTAGTTATGATGACATCACTTCAAGAAAATATAAATAAAATGGTTTCAGTAAAAACATTCAGAAAATTGTACAGACAGGACCCATCACCTTCAACTATTAACTCTCTACAATGAAAGGGGCACATGGGAGAAAAGTCCCATATTTTGGGTTTCCTTACATACCTGGATGACGATTATCATGATCTTCCTCAAGAACTTGACTTTCCACCTCGAAATCCCCAAGCGTTTCTTGCCTTATCTCTCGTGAATTCTCACATAGAAAATTAAGAAAAATAGGTTTGGAAACCCTTAATCGATATAAAACGACCTTCATACTCATTTTTGGGACTTAAAATAGGTTAGGAATATCCAAAATACTGTAACACCCCACACCTTACAATACTAGTACAATTCAAATTAAACATGATATGGTTTGGTCAAATTATCGCTAATTTTCAAAAGTGCTTGAATCTTATGTTGATGGGCTATATGTGTGTCTAACGCTTAAGAGGGTCGAGTGTATAAATGTTTTGTGTCGAATTGAGGAGAATACCACCTTAAATGAAGTGAAAGAATTGAGGTGCTTGTAGGACTTAAGAAGCTAGCAGGTGAGTCCCCTACTTGCTTAGCTTAAATTTGCTGGCTAAATGGAGACGAGGCTCGACGTCGAATTTGTCCAAGTTCGATTATGAATAAAGTCCGTATTAAGGGTGTAACTTTATCCCATGTTTTAGCATCATAAATAGGCTACACTTTCAGCCCAAGAAGTATAATAAACAGTGCCCAAATACATCACAACACACTTAGCAAATTGGGCCCAAAACTAAGTAAGTGAAAGCTGAAAATAGGCAGCCAAGCCCATCAACTCTGAGACCCATTTAGGCCCAAGTTTGTGGACTAAGCTAGTGGATAAGCAACTTGATAATGTGTCGTATAATATGTTCAAAATGTCAAGAAAAGGTCGGCATAATAGCTCTTTATAAAGGGCTCCAAAGTAGCTCCACAAGTCATTGTTCACTTGAACTCACAAAAAAATCAGATTTGTCTCTAAAGTTCTCTCAACTTTTCTTAACTTTGTGAAGCAGCGAAAAGGGATTTCTAGTTTTTTTTTTAAAGAAGACCTATACCTTGAAGGTAGTGATAAGTAATTTTATACATGTATTTACTATGATTTTCTTATGAAAAACAAGAAGTATATGCTAGTACGTTGGTGCTGGAAAATCTGGACATATTTTGTGCTGAAAGTTACTACACCTTTTCCTTTTGTTTTGGTGATTTATATATTGTTTGTGAGTTGTATTATGAAGAAAAATTGATGTTATTAATATGGTTTGAGTTCTAAACATCACCCTAAGGTTGCTGCCTTAATTTTGGTTTCATTTAACAAGCGTGTTTTATTGTGTTATCTTAAGTATCATGTTGATTGGAACTTGCGGGCTGTTCTATATAAGGCTGTTATCTTACGTCCTTCATGACTTCTTAAGTGCTGTTATAAGACTGTTTAAGGTCTGGTTATATGTGTAAATGTTGCTGGAACAGTTTGGTTAAAGTTGGAATAGGTTTGGAGTTGTTGACATCGAAAGGTAGCGAAAGAAGGTAACATTATGCTGTCCATTTTCAGATTGTGTGGAATTGTGATGTGTTGTGCTTTGTGGACTGTTGTAAGACTGTTATGAAATTGAAATAGGCTATACATGATGTGTACATGCTAATGTGTATTAGAAAATATGATTAGGGATGGAAAAGTTAAATGAATACGCACGGGTTTATAAACATCCGCTTGCTGCCAGTGTGTTGTTTTGTTATGTAATTAGGCTGCCAAGATGTGTCTATTGGATAGTAATGCTAGTTTAATCCCTTAATATGTTGTAGATAAGTATTTGGAGGAAGAGAAGGTTATCTTGAGATAGTAACAAGGTCCGATGACGAGGTATGTAAGGTTACTTGATTTCGTATCACTTGGCATGA
>JAABOM020122180.1:0-22391 GCA_011800125.2 Solanum clarkiae | reverse complement strand
TTCTGCCGCAGCGGTGACCTTGTCGGCCCGCATATGTATGCCTATAGATATTTGTTGTATGTTGGGTTGCTGTTTGCCGGTTTGGTTAATTAGTAAAACAGAGGAAACTCTGCCGAAATTTTGGTAGATTCCTTAGCTGTTTAAGTTGGATATCTGGTTTAATGTTTGTCTGGGTGACCAATCGCCACTAATCACGGTCCCTGGGATGGGTCGTGACAGTAAAGTTAATTAAACTATAACAAAATATTTATACATATTTTTTAAATGATTATAAAATTTATATAATAAATTCTCGGTTCAGTTTGATTATTTTTACAATTTTGTAAGTCAAATCAAACCGAACCAAGTCAAACCAAATAGTATCACTTTTCAAAATTAAAAACTAAACCAAATCAACACTTTCTTTTAGTTAGTTGATTTGGATTGCGGTTCAATTCATTTTTTAACCATAAGTATGAAATCCTACTTGAAACCAGCTAGTAGAGCAATCATGAGGTCAAGTGGAGTGGAATTAGTGTATTGAAACATCATGATTTGTGAATAGTACTATTGATAGTTACCACCTGTTATGATCAAAGGTAATCCCTAGGTGTAACACGTTGATCAAAATCCTGAGGGACTCCAATGAAGCCATCTTAGCATATAAATAACTATGCATAAGGCATTCAATCATCAATCACAATCTAAAATAAAAGAAGAAGATAAGTCTCAACTTATATACTTCAATAGGAAAGAAGCAACAATACGTCAAAAGAAGACGACATAGACTCTGTACATCTAACATGCATCTACTAGACCTAACATAGGCAGGGACATAGAACTTAATTATAGCTCACCACAAATGAAAGGAAACGGTCTCACAGTGTCACATAGTCCAAGTTAGCAAAAAATAGCATGGGATAGGCTCGCCATTGAAGCATGAGAACTTACCACTAAATCTTCAAGATAGACTCCAAAGCTAGCTACGAAAATGAGAAGTAGGATGAGAATCCTCCCCTACATTTTAATATAATATAGGCAAAAAGTATGTGTTAGAACTTGGAATGTACTAAGTATGTGACCAATGCAATGAAATGAATAATATAATATGTCATGCAATCGATCAAGTAAATAGTAAGACGAGAAAAATAGTTAAAGGCATAAATAAACATTACATTGCATGTTCATAAAAGGAATCAAAGTGGACATCATTTAAAAACATGAATCATAATTAGATAGTAATGCATGACAAGGTACCATATATAAGTGGGATAGAAACCATAACCGATAATAAGATCATGTGAGTTATTACATGAAATTTTTATGTCTACCCATCCCGATGTCTACCCATACATTAAAAAAAAGAGAATCTACTTGCCAAGATAGACTCTACCCCTCTAGGCGGGTGTCATGAACATGTGTTATATATGAATCCACTAGCTAGGCCATATTGGCAACCAATCCTATGGAGGCAACGTAAATATGAGACTAGAGATTGCTACTAAGGACCCCTTGAGTGAAGTCCACACCTCAAAGTCCTCTGGATGCTTAGTCAAAATTCCACGAAATACTTATCATAATCATAAGTCATACTTGTCCTGAAATCATAAGGATTTTCTTAAATAATAATTCATACTTATAAAAAATTATAGAACTTAGCATGTGAAAAGACATTCAATCTACCAATCCAATTCATAAAACTTGTTCATAGAAGACCTCATTTTCATATTATTCATGTAATGTGGGTGCCCCTTCCATCACTACAACTAATCTCATTAAAAAGTATTATTAGGGTCTTACGTCACCCCTTTCATAAACGTGCTTGAAGACTTGTAAATTCATAATCACAATTTGTAAATAAAACTAGGGAAAAGTATGTTCATCGGCAATTAACTTAAAATCATAAAATTGGATTGAAAATATGCATATTCATGTAAAATAATATCAGCTGAATTAAAATTGATAGAACTCATATAGAACCTCACGAACCCTAGATTGCAGGTAGAAGTAAGTAAATGAAAAATCATTGAAATCATACAATTAATGATTATGATACAAAACATAATTCATGCAATTGCAATTATAAAAACCCTTAAGAATTCATACTTAAAATTGGAAGGAAAAGTTGGAATTTTTGTTAGACTCCATCGATGAAAGATACTCCTGGATGGAAACTCGTAAACCTCTAGTAAAATCCTTGATGAGATCTGCAACTTGGAGGCTTAGATCCTTGAAACCCTAGCTTGGTCTACTATGGATACTTAGGAAAGAAGAGCTTGAGAGATTTCCTTGATTTTTGAGTGATTAGGTAAGCATCAGGTGAAATATATGGGTATCGATGGCAATTGGAGTAGTTATAGGGTTAGAACGACATAATTTAGGATTAGGAGGGTAGAAAAGGATCAAAATTCCCTTATTTAATTTTTGCAGACAGAGTTTAAGAGACCCATCTACAATTCATAAGTCTTTGTATGGACCATAAAGTCCATTCTTAGAAACCAGGGCAAATTTTAAGGTTCTAGGATCTTATCCACGAAGTAACTTTTGTGGACCATTACAAGCTATAAACCCTTTTCATGGAACCCTTCCATACTTAGGCAAAATTTAAAAATTTAGGACCCTCATCTACGAGCCACTCCTATAGCTCATAAACAATTCTACAAGTCATAAATAACCCCCCTCCCCCTTCCCCTTCATAGATTATAGAAATTTTACCTAAAATATTATAAGTGTTGGGCATTCAACTAGCCCAACCACGACCCACATTTCCTTTTACAGGCCATCCTATTGGTTCATGGTTTAGATTTAGAGACCTATCATTTCGGTTCACCCCTGATTCCTTGTAGAACACCCTTTTGCGTGACATAATTCCTCTTACAACCCATAGTTTTCACTCATATAATGGGTAATTTCTAGAATTTTCTAAGGTATGAGGCCATCCACGACACCTATCTACGGTCATAGAATCATCTATTTAATGTAGACTTGGCTCATGGTCCCTATACCAATGGCCATTTCTGCAAGTTTCTTCCTTATGTTAACCTTCCAGCTAACGAGATATTATAATATCTCCCCCTTGTGAACATTTATCCACGTATGAGATAAAAACTAGTTTGAATAGAATAAAATGGATATCTAACCACCTAACATGAATGCAATAATGCAACTTAAACATCAAATTCATGAATTTTGTTTCAAGATTTTGCATAAAACATCACTTAAAATTAGTTTCATGAGTATACATGCATATGATATGACATAAAAAAGCTGAGACATTGGAAGAGACGTAGGAATTTGGAGTATTTGAGCATGAACAACTAAATACCTTGGACTGGAATGAAGGGGAAGAGGTAAGGATAACTCTTCATCATGTCTACTTCCGCTTTTTATGTCACGCTTTTTACATCTTGATTCTTCCATGGAACTTTAAATGATGCTATTTTCTTATTTCTCAACTATCTAGCTTGCTGATCTAGGATTTCGACCAAAAACTCCTCATAAATCAAATTTCCTTTAACACTCGAAGTCTCCAAAATCACTATGGAATTAGGATTACTGGTGCATTTTCTGAACAAGGGCACATGGAACATCGAATGTACCGATTTCAACTTTGTGGATAATGCTAATTCATAAGTCACCTAATCAATACATGTCAAAATCTGATGTGGGCCCACATATCAAGGACTAAGCTTCCCTTCTTTCCAAAACACATCACAACCTTCATTGGGAAAACCTTCAAGTAAATCCAATCATCAACATCAAATTCAAGTTCCCTTCTTACATATAAATATGACTTTGTGATGACTTCGGGCAACCTTTAATATTTCCCTAGTAAGTCTCACCTTCTCCATAGGTTCAACCACCAACTCAAGTCCTATCAAGGCCACTTCACCTACTTCAAATCACCCAACATGAGACCTACCAGCATGGTAACTATTATCGTATTCAAACTCAATAAATGATAGGAGATCATCCTAATTCTTTTTGAAATCAAGCACACATGCTCTCAACATATCTTTCTAGATTTGAATTATTCTCTCATCTTGTTCATTGATTTAAGGGTGAAAAACAGTACCTAACTTAACCTTAGTACGAAGACCCTTTTGAAATGACTTCTAAATATGTAAAGTAAATTGGGTGCCACGATCCAAAATGATAGACAAAGGAACACTACGAAGCTTCACCAATTCTTGAATATACATTCTTGCATGGTCATCGACACCCAAAAAGTCTTGATTTGTAGAAAATTTGCTGACTTGGTCATCTACCCATAACTACCCCAATTGAATCATGTTGCTTATGGTTACGAGGAAACCCAATTATGAAGTCCATAATCCATATTCACATATTTCCACTTCCATGTTAGAATTTCAAAGTCTTGGGCTAGACCTCCCAATCTTTGGAGTTCAACTTTCACTTGTTGACAATTAGGACATTCCTCCACAAACCTTGTAATGTTTTTGGTCAAACCACTCTACCAGTTTGTGTTAATTAAATCTCTATATATTTTGGTAGAATCTAGATGAATGGATACCAAGAGTTATGGCTTCACTTAATACCATACCCCTTAGATTGTTAACATTTGGAACACATAATCAACCTTGATAACAAAATACCTCATCTCCCCTATGGGATAAAACCTCAATCTTCATTTCAGTAACTAACTTCTTCAACTCAACTGAATTCGAATCCATGTATTGATTTTATTTTACATCCACCACTAGTGCAGACTCTGAACCATTGTGAACCAAGATACCACCCTCATTAGAATCACTCAAACTAACACCCAAACAGTAAAACTGATGCACATCCTTAGCCAATTCCTCCTTTTCATCCTCTATATGAGCAATGTCCGAAGGAGCCAACAATCTAGGCCAATTCTTCACCACTTTTATCTTCTTAGGATCAACCATTATACCTTCACTAGAAACAATAAGACCTAGAGTGCCACCAATCTTAACCGAAATTCATAGTTTCTACATTTAGAAAATAATTATCGATCCCTCAAGGTTTTCAATACAATCCTCAAGTGCTCTTCCTCATTTTGAGATTACACTAATATGTCATCAATAATCACCACCATAAACACGTCCAAGTGTGGTTTTAAAACCCGTTTCATTAAGTCCATATAGGTTGTGGGAGTAGTCGTTAATCCAAATGACATGACCAATAACTCAAAGTGGACATACCTTGTTCTAAAAGCCATCTTGGGAATGTCATACTCCCTTACCCTCAATTGGTGATAGTCAAATCAAAAATCAATCTTGGAAAAGTAGCTTGCTCTTTGGAGTTGGTCAAACAAATTATCGATCCTTAGGGTAGGATACTTGTTCTTAATAACCTTATTTAATTGTCGATAATCGATATATAGGAGAAGTGACCATTCTTCTTTCTAACAAACAACACAGGAGCACCCAATGCTAAAATATTTGACCTTATGAACCTTATCCAACAAACTTTTCAATTATTCCTTCAACTCTTTATGTTCCGCCGGGATCATATGATTGAGGAGAATAGAAATATGTTGGGTACAGAAAAGGAGATCTATGCCAAATCAATTTTCCTTTTGAGAGAAATATCTGGTAGATATCAAGGAATATATTAGGAAACTCATTTACAATAGGGATAAACTTAAGAGTACAGGCTTTGGAATTAGCACCCCTAACCTGCACTAGATGATAGATACAACCCTTGTAAATCATTTTTCAAGCTTTTAGGCACGGTATGAATTAACCCTTGAACATGAAATTTGTACCCTTCCATTCTAGGATTAGCTCATTAGGGAATTAGAATTTGAAAGGAAGATCCTGCAACCTTATCTTCTTGAAATTCTCATTTTCTTCTTTTTTCTAAAAATCTCAAACACTCTTAACTGAGAACTGTTCAGTGCTTGTCTTGATCCACTAAGGTCTGTCTAACATGATTCATATGTTGTCTAATATGTTTCAAAATATATCAGGCAAATAATTATTCATACTATCATAATTCAGTCCTATTTCCTTCATGAAAGAAATCAATGTCCATCAATGAGATAAGTGTGTAAAGAGGATCATGTTGGGTCTAATTATCATACCAAATAGTAGAAGTTCCACTCTCTTGTTACCACCATAGAAATTTTTTTAATGCACTCCATATTCTGTAGCATTTTTTTTTTTTTGAGATCTATCTTTCCAATGAACCAGAGTTTGAATGTGCTTCTTGTAGTATTTGTTCCATAAAAAATTAGTCCATAAGGTATTTGAATCCTGAATCTTCACCATAGTTTAGCATGCATTACTTTAGGAACATCAAATATGTATTTAAAATTCAAACATCCTTCTGGTTTAGGTAAACACACTTCATACTCTAGCCAAATTGACATTATTCTTTTCCTTGATGACTTTCTTACTCGACTGAACTTATTATCATCTCCAAACAATGCAAGGGCCCTGGAAAGCACTTTGAATGATAATATAAAGAGAGCAGGAGATAAAGGATCTCTTTGTTTTACTCCCCAAGTGGAGTGAAGAAACCATTTGTTTGGCCATTGATCAATACTTGATATCAATTACTTGGAGATCAATCTCTAAATCGAATCAACAAATATTTCTGAAAATCTCATTTTCTTTAAAACTTTCATCAGAAAGAACCAAGATACTTTATAATATGACTTGGTCATATTAAGTTTTAGGACCACATTTGCTATTTTACCACTCTTTCGGATGTCAATGACATTCTCTTGTGTCAAAAGCACACTTTCAATGACTTTTCTACCTTTGACAAAATCTGATTGATTGTTGAGAGATCAATTTGAGTAAATAAACTTTAACTCTATCATAAATAACCCTAGACATAATTTCATTAATAAAATTATTCAAACTAATTTGTCTTAAATCAAAAAAATGATCGAATTTATTTCTTTTTAGATACAAGGACCAAATTAGTTTGAGTAATGAATTTAGGAAGAGAATTACCTCTTAAAAAAATTTGTACAATTTTGAAAATATTATTACCTAATATATCCCAGTAACATTGGAAGAACACAATTGATAAGCCATCAAAACCACTCGAACTATCCCCAGTTAGATTGAAAACCCTTTTTTTTAAAAAAATTTCGTCAAGAGTTGGTTGCCTACAAAGATTGATGTTATCTACCTCATTGATTATTTCTGCAATGTTATCTAACAAGGAAAACTCTGTAGCCTCTCTTTGTTGTAAGAACTGAGAATGGTGAAAGTTCATTGCCTTTGCGCCTTCATATCTCTTGCGAGCTAATTTAACTTTCTTTGTACTTCATATCTATTTACATTAGTGCTGATGGACTCTGGATCTTTCCCTTTAACAACATCTATGACCTAATTCTCATTACTCTTCTTCTATATATCTACATTGGTGTTGCTGAAAACTGTACTTTGCCCTTCATCTGCATCTATGACCTCAATCGCTCCGACTTCTATACTTGATCTCCTTTGATATGTTTCTGAGTATTTGTTATTCTTTGATGTGCATGTTTATCAAGTAGAGTCGGTATCATTTTGCTTAACGAAGGACCTTTTGACCAATCTTCAAAAGATTCGCCTAGCTGGTTTATTGCTGCATCCTTATTAATTTCTTATTGCAACTCTTTTATTTCCTACTCATTTGTTGCTTATAAATTCCCTTCTTTTTCCTTTTCCTCTCCATTTAGTTTAAGAACATCAAATTTATTCTTCACTACTACAGGTAGCTAGTACTTAAGAGGTCTTAAATCATTCACCACACCTCACTATCCAGGATCACTAACCACCTTACCAATTGACAAGTCTCTAGTTTTACCTTTTTGAAATCCTCTAAACCTTCACACTTGTAAAATTAGCCCTAGATATATTGATCATAGTGGATTGATCAATTTGTATTGGTTTACCGACAACAACAGCTAAAGATAACAAACATTCTCTCACAAAGAAAGTGGCCAATAGTTTAGTGTTATGATCCAAGTTAGACCCTAGACATGAAATGACAAATAGAATCCCCAAGGATCCTAAACAAGTCTTTTAGCATAAAAATGACATAAGATCACCTAAAATAATGCAAGGGAATGAAATGCGGAATGTAAGTCTTAAAGCACTCTCATTGCAGTAACTCGATCAAAAGGGAAACTTCTGAGAACACGCTGAAAATACTCAACATACACTAAGTCTGACATAGCTGCTACTACATAGATACGGTGTATGATAAGACCTAGCTCACCAACATAAATGTCTAAAAAGTAAGTCTAAAAATGATAAAAATAGAACTCATAACGGATGTGCCCTCGAAGCATGAAGACTCACCTAGAATGCTACAGTGAATGGACCTGCACTAACCATAGGCGTGAATAGGAATGTCGTGAACTATATTGTAAAATAAAATAGGCATAATTATACGGTCAGTACAATAGAATTATTGAGTATGGAGAATATGTTATGTATGACATAAACATGATAATCTAATAAGTTTGAAAACTGAAGATGCGGTGACCAGGCAAAACATATCATGAAACTAATTACTGAATTATCTGAAATAACTGGTATCAAGTCAATGCAAAAATTCTAAGAATCATATTGCAACTAAGTGATCAAAATCATTAAACCTGCATGGTGAGAGATACCACTAACCAACATATAACCATGTGAGTTATAATGTTTAGTATGGTGTATTGCCCCACCAAAAAGAGGTTAATATGCTTGCCAAAGCATAAAGGCGTGTACTAGATGGATCCACTAGCTAACCTGAGTTAGGCCACTACTAACGGGTTACATAGTCAAGTCTAATAATTGGTGACATAAATACAAGTTATGTCTCTACTAACTAGTGATGTGCCGATGAGTCATGCTTCAACTAATAGGAAACCTCTTGATCCTATAGTGGAATGTAGTTCTACGACAAAAAGATTGCTACAAAAAGGTCTCAAGCCTCTACTAACTTGTCATTCTTAATTAGTTATAGGGTTGGATTTAGGAATAGATTAGAAACAACATAGCTTAATATTAGGAAGATAAAAAATGTCCAAAATATCCCTGAAATAAAACGACGTCAGGGACCATAGGCACCATCTATGGTCCATAATTCGTTTATGCACCGCGGATGACTACCTATAAAAACCAGGCTAAATTTCTAAGTTTCTGAATCTAGAATCATGAAACTAAAACTATAACTCATAGAAGTTTCTACGACCTATAGTGCTTGCTTGTAGAGCCCACATACTAAAAATCCAAGCCTCTAACTCTAAACTACAAAATAAACAACCACAACCCATAAAATCATCTATAACCTATAAAGAAACTCTCGTCCTGTCTAAATCTAACTTTTAAAACTTTATGAATCTCATCAACGAGTGGCATCTATGGCTTGTAGAAAGGAGTGCAGCCCATAGAACATATGTTCATGACTTAAACTCTAAAATTTTCTCCAACTTTCACATCCCATCTACGATCCGTGAATCAATCTATGGCTTGTAAATGGGCCACATCAATCCTGCACTAGTACTTCTTCTCCACTTTTCTTTCTCTATTCTGACTTATCAACTTTTTAGGTATTAAAATATCTCCCCTTGAGAACATTAATCTCAAATGATACTTTAGCTAGCATGAGTAGAGTAGAAGGAAGATATAATAGCCCAACATGAATGCATATCATATAAAAATGTGCAACACTAAGGAGTAATTAACTCCAAGTTGAAACATGAACTTTAAAACCAATTTCAGGAGCATGCATGCATAAGGAATTATGAAAGTAGTTGAAATGCATGAATCTGTAAGAGTATATAGAAGGATCTAATACCTCAAAGCAAAACCAAAGCAAAAGGAAAGAGATGTGGATAACAAGACATCATGTCGGCTTCAGACTCCCAAGTATAGCACTCTCAAATGACTTATTCCACCATAAGATTTTAACTAAAGAAACTTCTTTATTTCTCAACTTCCAAACCTGATGATTTAGAATTTCAACTGGAACTTCATCATAATAGAAGCTTTCCTTCACGCCCATACTCTACAATGGTATAATTGAAGTAAGAGCACTAATACACTTCGACAACAAAATGTGAAACATTAGATGCATCAATGCCAACTTTGAAGGCAAATCCAACACATAAGCTACCTTATAAAAATTCCTCAAAATCTGATATAGGCCCATAACAGGGACTAATCTTCCCTTTCTTATAAAAATACATCAAACCCCATATAGGTGAGTTTTTTAAATAAACTCAATCATTAACTTCAAACTCATCATCTCTTCTTCTCACATCTAAATAGGACTTTTGCCAGATTTAGAAATTTTCAACCTTTTCCTAATGGGTCAAACTTTCTCCATGGCCTCATGAACTAACTGAGTCCTATCAAAGCAATCTCCCCAACTTCAAATCATCCAAGAGAATATCTACATCTCCTATCATATAGAGCTTCAAACGAAGCCATTTGGATGCTAACATAATAGCTATTATTATAAGAAAACTCAATCAAACACCAATGATCATGCTAATTACCCTTGACATCAACTTCAAAGTTCCTCAACATATCCTCTAAACTTTGAACAATTTTTGTGGCCTGGTCATCGATATATGGTTGAAAAATTGTACTAAGCTTAACCTGAGTACTAAAACCCTGATGAATTGATTTTTAAAAGTGAAAAGTAAACTAAGCATCGCTATATAGATAATGGAACACCATGAAACTTAACCATCTCATGAGGTAAATTCAAGCATAGTCCTTGATTAAATAGGAAACTTAACCGAAAGAAAATATGTTAACTTAGTCATCAGTCCTTAGTCATTCAAACAAAATCATATTAATGATCAGTATGAGGTAAATCCACAACAAAGTCCATATTCATCTGTTTTTAATTTCAGGTAGGAATCTCAATATCTTGACCCAATCTCAATATCTTGACCCAAACCACCAGGTCTTTTATGATCCACGTTGACTTGTGGACAATTCAGACATTTAACTACAAGTTTTGTTATATCCTTCTTCATGTCATTCCATGAATAAACTTTTCTCAAATCATGCTACATCTTAGTGGTGGTTGGATTAATAGAGTATCGAGAATTATGAGATTTCTACAAAAAATTTGCCACTTCAAGCCATCAACATCCTAAACATATAACATCTTTATATAGAAGCACTCCATCTCCACCTTGGGAGAATGCCTCAATAGAATTCTCAAGAACCACCTTCTTTTTAATTCAACTAATTTAGGATCATTTTTTAAAATTTGCTTTCACATACCAACAAGGGAAGATGTTAAACCATTATGTGCGATCACACCGCCATCCTCGGAATTTTTCAATTCAACTTATAAATAAGCAAGTCTATGAACATCACAAATCAACTCCTTTTTTCATTCTTAATGTGAAAAACACTCCCCATGGACAACCTACTAAGGGCAGCTTCCATTATATTTGCCTTATCTGGGTGACAACACATCATATCATATTTCTTTAGCAACTTAATCCACCTTCATGGGCAAAGATTCAACTCTGTTTGCTTAAACATGTATTGGAAAATCTTATGATTAGTGAACACATCCACATGAACCCCATAAAAGTAATGTCTCTAAAATTTCAAGGCAAGCACCACGGTCGTTAACTCAAGATCATGGTTTGGATTATTCTTCTAATGAACCTTAAGTTGCCTTGAAGTATAAGAAATAACCTTACTATATTGCATCAAAACACAACCAAGACTAATCCTTGAGGCATCATAGTACACAACAAAACCATCGGATATTTTAGTAAAGTCAAAACTGGGACTATAGTGAGTCGAGTCATTAACTCTTGGAAACTTTTCTCATATGCTTTCGACTAGTCAAACTTGACCTTCTTTTGGGTCAATCTAGTCAAGGGAGAGGCAATGGAAAAAACCCCTCAACAAATCATTTACAATAAATTAGCCAAAGCTAGGAAACTCTTAATATCTAAAGTAGATAAAGGTCTAATTCTTCATCACATCAATCTTTTGATGATCAACCCTTATGACCTCACAGGAGAAAATATGGCTAAAAATGCCATAGATCTAAACCAAAATTGGCAATTGCGAGACATAGTGAACAACTAATGGTCTTTAAAATTTGCAACACAATCTGAGTTGGTTCGCATGTTCATGCTCATTCTGAGAGTAGAGTAAAATATTATCAATAAAGATCATAATAATGAACATGTCCAAGTGTGGCTTAAACATCATGTTCATCGAATCCTTAAAAGCTGCAAGTTCACTTACTAATCCAAAAAATATAAAAAATTCATATGACCATATCAAATCCTGAAGATTATTTTAAGAATATCACACTCTCCAACTCAAAGCTGATGATAACTTGATCTGAGTTTGATTTTAGAGAAGTAACTAGCACTCTGAAATTGATCGAACAAGTCATCAATCCTTAGAATGTGATACTTATTCTCAATTATGACCAAGTTCAACAGTCAGCAATTGATGCACAGATAAAGAGAATCATCTTTCTTTCAAACAAATAAAACTAGAGTACCCCATGGAGAAATAATCAATCTAATAAAACCTTTATCGAAGAGGTCCTTTAACTGATCTTTCAACTCCTTAAGTAAGAATGAAGCCATTTGATAGGGATGAATAGAGATATGTGAGTGACAAAGAGAAGTTTTATGTCAAAGTCAATTTCTCTTTTGGGAGGAATACCAAGGAGATCATTAGGAGACACTTTCGGGAACATTCAGAATGGGAATGTAATAAAGAATTGGGGCTTCAACATTTGAATCCTTAACCCAAACTAGATTATAGTTGCAACCTTTTGAAATCATCTTCTGAACTCAAGGTAAGAAAGAATCGATCTAGATGTGCTGAAGCAGTACCCTTTCATTCTTTGACTGCCTTGTTAAGAAATTGAAATCTGACCATTCGAGTTTGACAATCAACTGAAGCATAACATAAGTATAGCCCATCCATTCCAAGAGTGACATCAAAATCAAACATATCAAGCTCTACTAACTCGACTGAGGTGACTTTCTAAAGGAATAAAATTGGGCAATTTATAGGATTGACTCACCCACGGGATTATAGAATAGGAAGGATTTTAACAAAATCACAAGACTTACACCATACCTTATAGTAACCTAGAGGAATCATAAAAGACAAATTTTCCCCTAGATATAACAAAGTGTAAATATTAAGATGAAAGATTCATAGCATACACCTTACCGCATCAGGAGAAGACTCCCGATCCTATCACGCCTGGAGAGTATAAAATCTACCTTGGCACTGTTTGCCATCAAAAATAGATGGAGTACCCTACTGAGTGGGGTGACCTGTAGAATCACTATGTTGATCCTGTCATTGTGCCTCCCTATCCCTACTAGCAGCCATTGAACATTTTTTCATCTTGTGCCCAACCTCCCCACTTGCATAACAAGTCCTGTGCCAACAGAGCACTTTCATATATGGTTCTACCACACTTTTGACAAGTTGCGAGAGTTTGACCACTTGAGGCATTTCCTTGAGGCCTAGGGTTAGGCACCCTATCTTTGTTGAATTTCAAATTCAAAGCTTCGGATGAACTTTAGGCAAATAACTTTTGTCAAAATTGAGAATGACTACCATCACCATCAGGCCTTGAGTAAGAATAGCCACCACTATTTGTCCTTGTCCTCTTGATCTCCCTAGCTCTCTTTCTTTAACTTTTCCTCTTCAATTTATTAAGGATGTGTCATCAGTATAGAAATGTACATCTCCTTAATCAACATTACCATCTTACATTTCTTTACCACCATATTTCAAATACCAAAAATGAACTTGTTCATATGAGCCGTAGAGTCAGCTACTAATGCCGGAGTATTACGATGATTGGGTAAATTTCAGTTAATACTCCTCATACTCATACACTCTTACTTTAAATTTATGCACTTCCGTACTTTAGCCTCTCTCACCATACTGACGAACGAAAACGCCTAACAAAGGCGTGCTTTTCCAAGTCGGTTCCTAATGCATTTCAAGGGGAAAGAATCAATCAAGAAAATAATCCTTTAAGTTATGCCAATCCAAAGGATCTGCATTAATAACCCCTCTTCCATCCATTGAGAAAATCAAATCTAAGCAACCCCCAAGTGGCCAAGTCTACCTTCTTTACTAGAGTCACACCCATAATTGGAATAATCTTTTCAATCCTGTCCATAAATTCTTAAGGGTTCTCATTCATATTAATACCATGAAATTTTTAAGTGATTGATCCTAGTGAAATCTTGAACACTTGTCGCCACTGTACTCATATTTAGGTTCATGGAGGCTACCACTTCTCTATTAGCTTGATCCATCATAGCTTAGACCAACACTTAGAAAGAAGCCCTAAATTTCACATGGATTACTTACTTATCAAAGGGATTAATAAAAGCTTGATGTTCTTGTGTCCCCTCAACATGGTCGTTGTTCCTTCTTAATGGAGCTTTTTTAGAGGCATGATTCTGAAACATATAGAACATGAGTTAGAAGAAAACTATTCAGAGTTCCACTCTATTGCGAGACTTAACATTGATGAAATTGCTTTCTAAATACCTCATAGCCTCTCATTCATAACTGTAGCGTGCTTCATACCTATGAATAAGATTCTACTTGACATAACTTTGTGAGACACCCTAGGACATATGAATCTGATGCGTTGATACAAGTTTGTTATGCTACGAGCTAGACCCAAGACATGAAACGACAAATGGAATATCAAAGGACCCCAACAAGCCTCTTAGCATAAACATAATATAAGATAACATAAGAATTATAAAAGGCAATGGAATGTGGAATATAAATCTGAAAGCACTCTCATCATAACAACTTAATCAAAAGAGAAAACCTAAGAACACACTAAATATATTGAACATATGCTAAGTCTGACATAGCCTCTACTATATAGATGGGGTGTAGGACATATCCTAACTCACCAACATAAATGTCTGAAACTAAATTTAGAAATGATAACAATAAAACTCATAAATTAATGTTCCCTCAAAGCATGAGCATTCACCAAGGTTGCTATGCTGAATGCCTGCACTAAACTATAGATGTGAATAGGAGCGTTGTGACCTATATTATAAAATAATACCAGCAAATGTATGTAGTTAGTACGATAAAATGTACTAAGTATGGAGAAGATGCACGTATAATATAAATATGATAATCTAATAAATCTGAAATTGATGATGCAATGACTAGATAAAACATACCATGATATTGATAATTGAATTATCTAAAATAAATGATATCAGGTCAATACAAAAATTTTGAGAATCATATCATAACTAAGTAATCACAGTCACAAAACCTGCATAGTGAAAAATACCATTAACTGGCATATAACCATGTGAGTTATGACATACAGTGCGGCGTATTTTCCTATTAAAAAGGACCCAATATGCTTTCCAAGGGATAAAGGCATGTAGTAGGTGGAGATAATCTAATTTAGGCCTCTACTAATGAATGGCACAGTCATGCCTGTACTAATGGGTTACACGGGTGCAAGTCATGCCTTAACTAACGAGTGATATACTGAGGAGTCATGCCTACGTTATAGGGACCCTCATGATCCTAAATGGAACATAATTTTGGGACAAAAAGATTACTACAAAATATTCTCAAGCCTCTACTAAAGGGTGAGTCTTCATCCTTAGATCTACTCGGCGCTATGTAAATTCTTAACAAGAATACTAATGCATAATCATAGTCATCATCTTTGCAACGGTAAGAATCTCATAAACCACATACAAACAAACAAGCTCAATAGAGACAATCCATTTATTCATATCATGCATTAAATTCATAATCTCATAATATCTCTTGAAAATGTACTTTCACAACATGTTCATGAATACACTTATCTAAAGCATCAAAATTAAGAAACTCTTTTATAATGAGAATGTTTCAATCAGAAGCAAACCTAATTTCATAGAAATATCTTGATAATTGCTCAAAAGCGTTTTAATCTCATAATTTTCTTCAAATCATAGGTCATACATATAAAGATAGTTGAATTCATAATCATATCTTACTTGTATGGCATAAGTCCTTAAAAATCATTCTCAAGCTATTAAATTATACTTAAAATCATGTATCATAAATTCGATTTATAAGAAATAATATGATTTAATAGATCCTATGAGAAATCATTAAAACCCTAACTTGAATCGTGATTTAAACTTATAAAATTGAGTTTGAATTGGAACCCAATGGATGGAAAAAGATCCATGGATGGAATTTTCACATACCTTACAAAATTTCAGCGTTGAATCTTGAGAAAGATACTTGAGTTCTTAAAATCCAACTTGAGAAAGAAGATGACTTTTGGAGAGAAATCCTTGAAAGAACTTTATTTGAGTGAATGAGAGGGAATGAGGGTGAATGGAAGTACAAAATCAGTTATAGGTCTCAAGAATAGCTTAAAAATGACATAGCTTTAATATTAGAAGATGAAAAATATCCAAAATATGCATAAAATAAAACTATCATCAAGCACCACATATGTTATCTATGATCCATAGTTCCTTTTGTGGACCGTGGATGGCTGTCCGTAAAAATAAGGCTAAATTTCTGAGCTTCTAAATTTTGAACGACAAAACTAAAACTACAACTCATCTTGTTCGTTCATAGATATAAAATTTTAAAAATCCAAGCCTCTGAATCTAAGCTATAAATCAGGAATCACGACTCGTAAAATCATCTACGATCCATAAAACACCCCTCATTTTGCCTAAGTTCAACATTTCAAACTCTCTGAATCTTATCCTGTCATGGCCCAAACCTAGGACCTAATTGTAACACGATGAATGAAGGATCTGAAGGCACCTCATCTAAGCCTCTTAGCATTCATAGGTATTTAAATCAAATAAAGTGGAATTTTTATAGTGTGGAATGAGACTACATTAAAATTTCATAAAAAAGGAAAACAACTAAAACTTCATGCATATCATCCAAGCATACGATCTACATGAAAGATTTGGCAGGGGTTAAGACTTGCTCAAATATGTCAAAAGTAGATACAACATAGAAAGTAAAACTCTCAAAATACAACTCAGGAATAAAAGTTTTGAAATACAATAAGCATGAACGAGGAGGTGTAGTCCCCCAACTAGAGGACCCACTAATCAAACTAGCCTTGAACATCCAAAGTCTAGCCACGCGGAGGAGGAGGAGGTACGTCGGTCTGTACATGGTGATATCACGTAGGCAAAATATGTGTTTGTACCTAAGAATGTACTAAGTATGTGGGATGCAATGAAATACATGAAATTATAATGTCATTATTCATGAAATTGTAATGTCATCACTCAAAACATACATAGTCATATTCAAGGAATATAGTTCAATATGAAATAAATGAACAAGACATCATCTAGGAACATGCTTTGAAGTAAAAAAAAACATCATATATGTAACTTTGTGGGAGGAGACCGTAATTAACATTTACAACCATGCAAGCTACTACATGCAATCCAACATAACCTCCTATGTTGGCACGGGAAGTCCACTTGCCGGGTGGAACTCCGTCACCTTATGCATGCATATCTTATCTTTAACTTTGCTACTCTGGATCCACTAGATTTAGCCTTCAAAAGCTCATATGGTGGCACATAGTAAATGGGACAATAAGTTGCTACTAAGGTACCAAACCCCACCTCAATGCCCTATTCAATGCTAAGTCAAGTCCCACAGAATACTTTAAAACATTAGTATAGTCATGCAATCATAACTTGAAGACATAAGCATCATCATACGTGAGTAGCTCATTAACTTGGGAATCCACCTAAGTGAGTATTGTCCTTTCACGATGATGGATCATCTTAAACATTATTAAAGGGCTTCATAAAATGCTTGTAACTTTCATGGCATTCATAATTTTTTATAATATACTTGAAAGCCCTTATCATTAGCATCATGCAGGAACTTTTCTTAAAACTTGGTGGGCTTATGCAATGAACTTTAAATATATATGATTCAGGAGTATTATGCAATATCATGATGGAATTCACCAATTGTAAATCATTCCTAGATAACCCACTTTAGTATTCAAAACTCTAGATAAGGAAATCATGAAATTCAACTTGAAAACTATAGAAGTTCTTAGCACATCATCATATTGCATCACCATAGTCAATATAGCTGAAAATGCATCATTTTAACGCAATCCATGAAACTCATAATATTTCATAACTTGAAGAAAAGGTAAACAAAAGAGAGGATATTATATTCTTGGACTGTGTAGATGAAAGGAATCCACAAATCAACTACATGCCTTATTACGGAGCCTAAAGAAACTTGAGGATTAGTTAGGGACTTTATGAAAGCCTAGCTTCCTTCTTCTTCCTTGGAGGGAACTTTTTGATTTAGAAAAGTTCAAGGAATTCAGAGTGAGAGAGAATGAGGGTGTTTAGGTTGAATCAGGGATGATATGGGAGGGAAAGAGTCCAAAACAACATAGTTTTAGGCTTATGATACAGGGAAAGGTCGAAAACATCCTTCATTAAGAACTATCGGACTTAAACCACAACCCCCATATAAGGGTCATAGATGGAACCGTTAGTCGTAAACTATGAGTTTTGTCCTGGATACATTTTTAAACTTCTGAAACTATATTTGAGATGTAAACTCTAGGTCCCCTTTTTTGAATCATAGAATGGTTTATGGGTCGTAGACCCTTTTGTGATTTCTGTCCATACTTAGAAAATTACCAAACTCAGGATACCAATCCAAGAGTCCATTTACGACTCATAAAGAAAACTATGACTCATCTTATTTGTTCATAGATCAAGTTTCAGATACCCATATTTGACCAATATTGACCCCCATAATATAACCCCTCTTTATGGCTTGTAGTTCCATTTACATTTCGTAACACTACATGTACCTTGCCCCCTCACTTAGCTAATTTTTCACCCTGACTGATCCCATCTATGAGCCTTATTTATGACCTATGGTTTGAACCACGAGATGTAAATGAGGCTCGTACTTTTATTGGCACATTTTCAATTTCACTTCTTCTGTACTTTTTGACTTCTTAACTTACAGGGCCTTACAATATCTCCCCATTGGGAACATTCTTCTTCGAATGTGCAAAATATAAGATTTGAGGAATCAAGGAAGCAGCTAAAAGCCCAATGAATGCAAAATGCAATTTAAACTTTTTTCATGAAATTTTCAAACTTGTGTTTTAAATATCATTCAGATCAGTTTGATAAATATGTAAATATGCATAAATAACATGAAAATAGAAATACGAGAAATTTTGAGGTCTTTTATCAAGAAAAATATAATCTCTTAGGCTTGAATAGAGTGAAAAAGATGAGGGTATTGCTTCATCATATCTGCTTCTGATTCTCATGTCGCACTTTTGACTTGTTAATTTTCCCAAAGAACTTTGATGGATGCAACCTCTTTGTTTCTCTACTTCTTCACTTGCCGTTCTAGGATCTGTATTGATACTTCTTCATAAGACAAATTTTCTTCAATACTCACATCCTCCAAAGGAACAATGGAGTTTGGATTATCCATTAATTTTCTTAACATTAACATATGTAACACCGGTGAACCATATTCATCTCCAATGGCAATTCATAATTCACCTTGCGAACTCTTCTAATAACTTTTTAAGGCTCTATATACCTAGGTCTCAATTTCTCTTTGTTGTCAAATTAGACCACACCCTTCATGGGTGATACCTTCAAATAGACCCAATCATTGACATTGAACTCAAGGTCCCTTCTCTTCTCTTAACATTGAAATATGACTTGTCGACTTTGAGCCATTTTAAACTTCTATCTTTTGAGTATCACTTTCTTCATAGCATCCACAACTAAGTTGGGTCCTATCAAGGCCATTTCACCAATCTTAAACTATCCCACCAAAGATCTACATCGCCTCACATACAAGGCCTGGAATGGTGCCATTTCTATGCTAGAGTGATAGCTACTATTATAGGAAAATTCTATAAGTGGTAAGTGGTCATCACGAATTCTATAAGCGGCAAGTGATTGATAATGTTCACGCTCCAATAAGAAAGTGGTCACTGTCAGCAATTAACCTAACCGAAGGTTAGCATCGAATCCACATGGAATACGGGGCTTGACTACAAGAATTCACTATCAATCATTTCGAGTATCTATAACTAAAGTCTTTAAATGGGCTTTTTTGTGATTTAAGAACAGAAACAAAATGAATACTATACTACCACGCGAGGAAATACTAATTTTTAGGGACAACTTGGGAATTGTGTTCCCCATGATTCATCCACTCGATTACCCTAGACAACATAACTATAATTGGAAATTTGCATGCAGGATGGTAACTTAAGTTTTCCAGCCCTCTTGTGAAGGTAAAGGTTGAATTTCACCATGGCGCTTGGTCGGCAACCATGGTGTGCCAACTAATCGTTACCTATTGTCCCAGCTAACCTCCCCCTGGTCAGGTTTAGTTGATTAGACGAGAACACATCAATCAAATCCTATCATCTACTTTTCTTTTCCTATTCGTCACTACTTTGGTCGGGATCGTGATAGTATGTAGGGTTTTGTATTGGCCACCACCAAACAACAATCATGTTGAAGAGAAATAGACAATACATGCAAAACCCCAATCATACAAATACAATAAATCTAGGTCATCTCAAATCAACTACCCATGGTTCCCACAACCCCAAGTGGTGGGTGCTTAGCTACTCATGGCTAAGCCAAAACCAACAAAGATGCAAATACAAGACATATTTGCGAATTTTACCCAAAGCAATGAAGAGTGATACACCACAAGTTGCAAACCACAAGTTTGATAGATTGAGAATGAATACAAATTAGGATTTTCACTCTCCCAAAGTGGGTTTTTCGAGAGAAAATGAAAATCTATGCTAAAACCCTAAAATATTATAAAGAGAATATTAAAGGCAATATTCAATGTTCCAACTCTGGGATCCTACAAAATAAACCCTAACTTAAAGTATTTATAGTAGTTACAAAATTAACCCTAAAAATTACACAAAAAAGACAGCTGGCAGCTGGTACGCCTTGTAGTTATGACTCATAAGGTGACCTATGAGTCATAATCGGGGTCTTGTATCTGGTACTTGGCATTTTGGATTCAACTTGTACCACCCACTGGTACGAGTCGTTGTTTGGGCTACGAATCATATGCTCCTCTCATAGTCTAGGCCTTCAGTTTTTGGTCCAAAGTCTTAGCTCTTTGTTCCTTGCTATGAGTCTATCTATATGAGTCGTGGTGAGACCTATGAATCGTAGGATGGCCTCATGGGGCTGACCTCCACTTAGAAGATTTTCTGATTTTTGCTCTCTATTTCCTGCTACGAGTTCATGCTATGACTCTTATCTTGGGCTAAGACTCATAAGTGAACTCGTATGTCCTATACTTTAGCAAAAAATTTGCAATTTTCTTCCTGAATCATGATAACCTATATTTTTTGCAATAACACAAAAACACATAAAAATCATAAAAAGTTGCATTGAGAACTCACAAAATCCCTTGTTTTTGGCATCAAATGCATTGTATTTTAACAACATATCAACACCCTCAACGTAGAATTGTTGCTTGTCCTCAAGCGACGACTCAATCTAAGTAAACAATGAGAAACACATAGCAGTTATACCAATGGCATATACATCAGTTACTCTAATTCAGGCACCTAACTTTCATTTTCAAAACAAGATTGCAAAGCTACTAAGCAAAACAAAAACAAAAAGATGTATCTGTCAACCCAACTATGATAAGCTAAGGAGCGTCAACCATCCACAATCACTGGTATAGTCATATGCTAATCAAGTAGTGCAAACGCCCTCACAGAAAAGAAGTCCCTCTTACTCACTCAAAAAGTATTTAGAATTCAGGGACTGTGGAAGCATTCTCACTCTCACAAATGAAATTCATGCAAAATGACTATCACCATAGGCTTGCCCCTATACTCAATTTCCAGATTGGCGACAATGTGGATTTGGATTACTTTAGGACTTAACGGCTTGTAACATAGGCTCACGGGGCTTTGTTATGACATTTTAGGTAAGTAGTGACTAAAAGCTATCCTTGAACCATGTTTGCCAACATGTTTACTTTCATGACCCAACCATTTTCACTAAATCCACCCTTATTCTCCCACTTCAATCTTTCCCTGGTGCTTTCATTTTCTTTTTTCAGTTGTGCCTTATTTTTGAACTCATTTTTGCTTTTTTCTTCAATTTAAGGAACTTTTCTTTTCTTTTTCCTCACCCAGCTCATGACTTTTCATTTTTTTCTGTATTTCCCAACTAAACACCTCAATTTCATTACTTTACCACAACAAATGCCACTCTCAACTTAGGCTTTTAGCCCGAGATAAAGTACACAATATCTATTCCCTAAACTAGGGCCACCATTTGTAGCCACCCTCAACTTAGGCTTTTAGCCTCAATCAAGGTTCACATGTTCAAGGATAGA
>JAABOM020122171.1:0-22393 GCA_011800125.2 Solanum clarkiae | reverse complement strand
TCTTGAATTTGTTTTCTTGAAACCCTAGGTTATGATTTAAAATCTTATTAGAGCTTCATGAATAGATGAAGAAATTCTGGTTGGTTATATTGAAATTTATGAAGAATAAGTTACCTTGAGTATGAATCTTGAAAGATAATCCTAACTTCATGACATTCTTCATTATTCTTGAGCATTTATGTTTAGGAGAGAAGGAAGAGGGTTTTGATCATGAAAATTGACATTTTATACGTTTTGGGAACCATAAATAGACCCCCAAAGATGTTAGGATAAAAGTACCCTCAAAATAAAAGAAAAAAAACATCATTGCTTATGCAATGAGGGTCCACGTTTGGTCCGCGACGCGGGCCGTCGCTGGCCTTCAGACAACTCTAGACCTATTCACTAAAATGGTCATAACTTTCTACTCCGAACTCCAATAAAGACGAAATCAGATGCATTGGAAAGCTAATTCAAATAGCTTCTATTTGATATATTATGGGTCATCTAACGCATTATACTTTAGGAGATATTGTCATTTGAAATTGATCCTTCTATCGACTTATATGAAAACTTAGTTGCTAGAAATTCTTTAAACTTGGCTTGATGTAAAAGATCCCTTACGACTCTTAATCACACCTAATATACTTTAAATACTTAGGAATTAATCCTCGCACATATATACAACTTATAAGTCATTGGTTCACCTAACTTTGATAAAATCATACATTAGAACTACGACCTCATATGAGCTCCAATTCTATTCCCATACTAAGAAATTGACTTTAACATCTATGCTCAGTTAAGAATCCTTAATTAAAATCCTATATCATATGAAGGATAACTCAGTCTTAGCTTAAAAAAATTGGAGTATTACAGGTCGTTACTGTAAGCTCGATCCTTTTTGCTAGCTTTCTGACTCACAAGATCAACCATTTAAATCACTTGAGAAGTAGCTGCTTATATCTTCAATATGCCTTCGAGGATTCTATTTTATGTTTTGTTCTATTTGAGAACTAGAAATATGAGACTTGTATTTCATTTTTACACTCTCATTATTAGAGGTTTGTATATATGACACCATCTCTGGAATGGTTGTACTTTTGATTTCCCTATGTTAACTATTGTATTATATTGTTTTATCTTTCTCTTTTATTATTATGTTAGGTTGTTTAGGTTTTGCGTTGACTCATCTTGGTAGGTTAGGTGAGTGCCATGACACTCGAATTTGTGTTGTGCCAATTTGGTATTAGAGCCCCACATTTATAGGTCCCATATGTGTACAAATCCAATCTAGAAGAGTTTTGAGGATCAGTGTAGAGATGTCCATTACTTATCCTTAAGAGAGTATGAAAACTTTTAGAAAGTTCTCCTTTACTTCGTTCTAATTAATTTGTTTTTGGGGCTTTGTTTGAGTGTTGAGTGGTTGTGTCTCCTTTTGGTAGATGGCGAGACAAGAGCTACAACAGTTACCGAACGGGAGGATGCAACCCTTGAGACAGTTATTGAGACCCTAGCTAGGGGTAGGGACCGAGCCAAAAGTCGAGGTAAAGGCTAGGGCCAGGGTGCAACATCAAGGAGAGATTATGAGCGGGGTATCTCGCCCGAGCCAACTATGACACCTAGAGAGGAGCAAGTTCCTCATGACTCTACTGCAATACCCCTACTACAAGATACACTTCTAAGAGTTTTGAGTGTACTGGAGACCATGGTCCAGGTAGATGGCCCTACTGATACATCAGTATGACAAGAAATCCAATTAAAAGTGCATAAAAGGGAAAGACTTGGTGGAATCTCGAAAAGTAAGCAAAAATTCTGAAAGGCGGTGAAAAGAGGAGTCACCAAAATACTCGGTGATTCACCGAACACTTAAGAAGATTGCCTAACTATGAAGCAACTATGGTTCCAAGTCAAGTCAGAAGTGCAATTAGGATTGATGTCACAAATCATACTCGGCAATATGCTGAAATGCATAAGTGATTTGCCTAAATTTGCAGCATCCAAAGTCCCAAAACATTGACAAAAAGGCGATATAAAGAATATTTTGGCACATCATTGAATTGCAAAGGCAGAGAAAAGAGTCATCACCTAATGTTGCAGTGGAAGAAGCTCATAAAGATGCACAAAAAAGCAGTCGAGTGCACATTCGATGCATCGCTAGAGTGCTTGATGATAGTCGGCCTTGACTGTCGAATGATATTTCACAGCATAAACTTTTACACATTTTCATAGAGTATACAAGCAATTTATAAAGGACATTATACATCATCTGTTCATTCCATATTAGAACAATTACGCTGTTAGTAGTACATAGAACTTTCCTCTTAGAGTACAAGGGACGCTAGGGTGTTAAAGCTATTGGGCATCCAATTAGAGGAGATTACCTGGTAATAATGAACTAATTTATAGTCAATCTTATCACCCATGACTTTTGCTACTATGTATAGTATTTAATCCTTAATTTCTAACATGATTGTCTAAAATCCCTATGTGGGGGTGTACTTTTAATATGGGTCTTTAATTTACTTATTGGGTTTATGATATATTGACTTATCTGTAGTTGATTTGGGTGAATTTATATCTGTTCCTAAGTTTAATGTATAAATTTTAAGGTTGCAAAGTTGGGGTTTTATTTTTGATCTGTAATTGTTGCTGAGCTGGAACATTTAGAGTATGGAATATATATCATGGCCAGAAACCTTATGGGGTTTCTATTGATATCGACATTCATGGATTTAATGTCTAAGTTAGTAGATTTTTTGCTAGACTTCTTAGGACAAGTGTGTTCTCGGTGGTCCGCGGTGATATCTTAGCTGATTCATGCAAAACACCCATATATCATAGTTAATTTAGGTTACAAGTAACCTAACCTATTCACTTAATATTAACTCATGTAGTTAAGTATCTAGACCCATTTGTTAAATTACTGCTCATGTTTGCACATCCCAAACATATTCCGTTAATAGCTATTTAATTCAATAATTAGAACTTATTAGATGAACTTTGTTTTGATAATTGCAACCTACCAGATCCAATAATTACTTGGTCCAACAAGTCACTTGTTCCTTGAACAACGATTCCCTGTGGGATCAACCTCAATCTCTAATGTTGAGTTATTATGCTGATGACAATTTCCTCTTCTACCCTTGAGAAGTCGGGTTGAGTAACATAAAAAGTAACATCATTGCCGGGGAATCGACATGTTCATATTAGAAGTGTTTGTTGAGCTTTGTTCTTATAGTTAGAATTCTTTTTGCTGTTTTCTTGTTGATTTTGCTGATTGACCAATAGGTGTAAATGTGGATGATGATGAAAACATTCATGGTGAGAATATTGGGGACATAAATGGGATGCAAGATGTTAATTGGGATCAGGTTGAAGCACCGGTGCTATCCAACTACCCCTATTAACTGGAGGAGTTAATTTCCTTGTGACGAGCACCATGTTGCAACTCCTCCAACTAAAGGGATTGTTCAGAGGGCTCGGCCATGAAAATCCTCATGAACTTTTAAGGAACTTTGTTGATGTGTTTCTCCCATTCAACTTTAGGGGAGTGAGCCAGGATGCTATTCGACTAACACTATTTCCTTTCTTCCTCACCTGAGATACATTGAGGTGGCTAGCAAAGTTACCTCGTGATTCTATTGCTACATGGGAGAAACTGCAGAATGCATTCCTAGAGAGATTTTTCCCTCTCTCGAACATGATTAAATTGAAAAAAAATATTGAGAACTTTAAGCAACTAGAGGGTGAGCCATTGCATGAAACATGACTCCAATTTAGGAAACTTTTGCTTCAGTGCCCGAACCGTGGAGTTCCAGACCATATGCTCTTCCAATACTTTTACGTGAGTCTTGGTGCTGCAATCAAAGGAGTAGCTAATCATCTAATAAGAGGAGGTTTAATGACACAATCATTCACTAAAGCTTATAACCTCTTGGATGGCATGACAAAAATTAATGGAGCATGGTACACAAGAGATTATGTAGTCCCTTTAAGCGACAAAAGTTCTACCAAGGAGCAGCTTGCGAAAGAACAAGAAGGGATACAAACCTGACTAAGATGTTAAACTAGCTTGATGTTTTGACCAAGCACGTTATGGGAGAAAATCGTAAGAGTGTGAATGCTGTGGGAGCTACCGGAGAGGTGATGTTTGAAGCTGCATCGTTTGAAGATGGGTATAATGAAGATGTCATTACATGGAAAACCAAATAGTGGGTTCTCGACCGGCTTTTCATAGTCCACGCAGGAATCAAGGTTGGAACAACAACTCCAGATGGAGATATCTAGCATGGACTGATCAACCTCAAGTTGGGGGTTGGAGGAATTGTGAGGGAGATAGGTACATTCCACCACATAATAGAGTGAAGGTTGCTGAACTAGTGGTTAATCAAGAGAATCCTCGAATTGATGATATGTTTTTTCACAAATTTTTAGTAAGGTGGAGGCTTCAAACAAGGTCCTAAAAGAAATGAAATCTGATTTTTCCCAGCTGAGTCAAACCGTGACGTCTCATTTGGTGTCCATTAAACATTTGGAGACTCAACTAGGAAATATTTTAGCCCATTTGAATTAATGTCCTAAGGAAGATCTACCAAGTGACATGGTGGCCAATTCAAAAGGTAATAATCAGCAGTGCTTAGCCATAACTACTCGAAGTGGAAAGTGGGTTGAAGGAACTAAATCATCACTTATTGTTGATGAAGGTTTGAAAGAGGTTGAGGAAAAAGAAGATATGATTGTTGTTGAGGATAATGACCAGGAGGCTCAAGTGGTATGTGATCACATTCTTGGTCATCCCGAGAAGGATAAACAAGAGTAAAGTGGGGATAATGCGGCGAAAGCCAAGAGCACTCTCCCCAAAATATTCAAGTCCAGCTGTGTGGCCAAAGGTACCTCATGTCAAAGTCCATTCCCATAAAGGTTGAAGAAGAAAGAGGAGGATTCTATGTTTTAAAAGTTTCTTTCCATGTTAATTCTTTGTCAATAAATGATCCCCCTGTGGAAGCATTAATTGAAATGCCAGGACATGCTACGTTCATGAAAGAATTGGTGACAAAGATGAGGACTCTTGAATATGATACAATTGAAGTATCACACAACTGTAGTTCAATCCTGAGACAAAAATTGGTGACAAAGAAGGAAGAACCGGGGATATTCACTATTTCATGCTCAATAGGAGCCTCAAAGTTCAGTAAAGCTCTTTGTGATTTAGGGGCAAGCATAAATCTCATGTCCTCAGCTATTTTTGAGGAATTAGGTTTAGAAACCCCTTCACCAACTGCAATACAACTGCTCATGGCTGATATTTCCATCAATAGACCAATGGGAATTTTACATGATATGTTAGTAAACATGGATAAATTTATCCTTTCAGCAAACTTTGTGATTTTGGATTATGAGGTGGATACATATGTGCCAATCATTTTGGGGAGGCCATGCTTAGCCACCGGGCCAGTTGTGGTTGATGTTGAGAGTAGAGATTTGAAATTTAGAGTGAATGATGAGGAGGTTGCTTTCAATATTGACAAAGCTTTGAAACAGAGAGATGATCCTGGAGTATTGTCAATTATGGGCTAGTCGGCGGTAACTTAAGGGGAAGCGAAACGATGTTGTGCCACAACGTTAACTAAGGCGCTGCTCGGGAGGCAACCCAAGGTGAGTATTTTACTGCTCTTTAGATTAAATAATGGGTGTTAAACTGTGCAGGGTTGATAAGAAAAATGGAAATGGCTTGTTGATGGGGGTGACCAAGAAGGAATACTTAGCGTATCGCCGATTCATATTGGCGATGACCAATTCGACCACACTTGGGGTCGAGTGATAACTCTGAAGGTGCTGCCAAATTTGGTGAACTAAATGTCGAATCGACAAATCACCGATTCTAGTTGGCAATGGTAAATTTTATTGCATTTAAGGGTAGAAGGCAAGGTAAACTTACTGTAAAAAAGGGGGGTCCCTAGCATGTTTGGCGCAGTGCCAAGTGTGCTAGGCAGTGTGGTTCGATGTCGTCGAGCATGCATGCTCACCGACCTACATAAGGATTTTCAAATGCCTTGGCCTTTCACTTTCCACCTTCCCTCCTTTTTCTCTTCCCTTGTACGCTAATGCTGATCACGCCCAAGTTACACCTCTCTTTTGGAGGATATAGCGGTCATTGTCAAATAAAGAACCTAACAATGTTTAGGGTTAAATCTCAAGAGAATACAAAGACTTACAATGAATTCACCAATACGTAATTCAAGTAAATAACAACTCAATTACCCGAAATGAAGGGGGCTTTGCAATGTTCAATAAGAAATTAGACTAACCTAATTAAAGCAAGAGTCGATCAATATTGGAGAGCAACTTGGGAATTATATTCCCCATGATTCATCAACTCAATATCCTCGGATAACCTAATTTTCGACTAGAGTATATCATATAGGGCGGTAATTTAAGTTCACCAAGCCCTTTGGTCAAAGGTGAGAGGCAAATTTCACTATGTGACTTGGCGCATCTCCATAGTGTGCAATACTAAACATTACCTATAGTCCCAGTCAACCTCTCCTGGTCTAGTTCGTTTGATTAGATGAGAACACATCATCAAATCATGTTAATCAATCTCTTTTCCAATTCATTACCACCTGGATCGGGATGGTAACACTAGTAAAGTTCTAATATTGTCCACCACTAGAAAATATGCAAGATGAAGAGAATTAATTAATACATGTAAATACCCATTCCAAGAATTATAAATTATCCCCATTTATTTGGTTAGATCTTCATAGTTCCCACAACGCCAAATTGTGGATTTAGCTACTCATGCTATGGATGGGTAGATGAAGAAATCACGAATTGAGAAAACATAATTAATTACCTACCCAATTGATTTGAAGAAAAAGCAAATCCAAAATATATTGAGAATCACAATATTTGAAGATACAATGATGCACAAGTGTCTTCTCCTCCAAGATCGAAGTCTCCAAGTATAAAACCTTAAAAGTACTCTCTAGTGACATCCTCTACTGTACTCTCCTCAAAATTAACCTAAAAATTACTATTTATAGTATTTACAAACAAGTCCTTAAAAAAATAGAAAAACTGGTCAGTGACTTTATACGACAGGCGTAAACTAACTTACGAGTCATAATCGGGGTCTCGTGTTTAGCTCTTGAGATCTTGGACTTCACTACTACGAATCCACTTTATGAGTCATAGACTAATTCACGACTTGTATTGTACTCTCAAAGACTTCATCTGCATCAATTTGTCCTTCACTGGACCTCACTGGAAATCTTCACGAAACCACTCTATACGACTCAAAGAGTGATCTATGACTCTTATAGAGGTCTTGTGTGGTTGAACCTCAGAAATCATACTTCATTGGGAAACTTCACGAAACCTACTCTATGACTCGTAGAGGGTCTAGTAAACCACCAAAACTAGAAAAGTCTGCAATTTTCCAAACAATCATGCCAACCTACTTTTTTGCAAAAACAAAGCACAAAAAACACATTAAAAACCATAAAATGTCGCATTGAGAACACACATAATCCTAAGTTTTATGCATCAAATTAAATGTGTTGTATTTTGACAATACATCAACACCCTCAACTTTAAATTGTTGCTTGTCGTCAAGCAATGACTCAATCTATAGAGATAATATAGAAACACACGGACCTCAACCCAATGACATACATCCATATAATTCAAACTCAAGTACCCACACCAACTTTTCAAAACAAGTTCAGATAGCTATTTAGCAAACCAAAATACACTGGTGCATTTGACAACACAGCTATGACAAGTAAGAGAATATAAACAGTCCACAATCACTGAACAAGTCAAATGCTAACAATGCAATGCAAGTTCCCTCGCAGAAATAAGTCTTATTTTTTGACACTCAATGATGATTTCAAATTTAGCTTTGGGAATGTGCAAACACACTCACTCTCACAAAAGATATTCATGCATCATGACTAATACCATAGGCTTGCCCCTATACTCATGACTCGAATTTTCAACCAACTGGACTAGGATCACTTTAGGACTTTCTAGGCTTGTAATGTAGGCTCAGGGGGCTTTGGTATGGCATTTTAGAAAAATAGTGACTAAAGCCATCCTTGAACTACGTTTTTCATCACTTTCACCTTACTAACTCTAATATTTTCACCTTATCTCTCCCCTTTTCCACATTCAAGCTTTTCCAAGTATTTTCTTTTCATTTTTCAGTTTTTGCCTCATTTTTACACTTCATTTTGCTTTTAATCCCAATCTAAGGATTCCTGTTCTTTTCTTAAATTCGGTATATGATTTCATTTTTTTCTCTTCATTCCTGACTCACCACCTTATTTTTTATGATTTTACCCCTACACTGGCAACCCTCAAGTTAGGCTTTTAACCTGTATTAAAGTACATAATATCTATTTTCCAAACCAGGGAAACTTTTGTTAGCTATCCTCAACTTAGGATTTTTGCCTCAATCAAGGTTCACAATGCTCATGGACAGACCAGGGCTAATTTCAAGGTTTTTCACTAGACAAGGTTAGGCTAATTAGGTGTTTATGAAAGAATTGGTACATGTAAGGCTCAAATATTTTGAGCAAGGGATGAAACATCATTTGTTTGATCATTTTTAGGCTAATGTGGACTAATTTAAAGAATAAAGGCCTAAGATCCCTTCCTAATCCATTTAATCTAGAATCTAACTATGAATTATAGGGAAAGTTCTTAATTAGCATAAAATGCATGAATGTAGCAAAATAAGCTCATACTCACATGACATTGAATACATTATCAACAAGTAACTCATAGATCATGCTTCATGTCTCAATTACCCTCACTTATCAGAACAACTATATCCAAACACATGCATGGGTGCTATTTAACTACTAATCAAAAAAAATTTCGTGGGTACCAATTTTCAAAAAAATTATAAAAACATGCTATATGTCAGAAGTATTAGTACTATATGCTATAGAAATTATCTAAACATCCTAAACGTGCCGGTTTAACAGAAATTAAATATCCATAAGGAAAAAGAACATAGGCAAAAAAATCTCGGGATAAAAATTTGGGATAGTTATAGACCATAAGCTACTCAGACTTCACGAAGGCCCATAACTACCCACACTCAACAAAATTATGCATTGTCCCCAATGTACTAAATTAAGAAAAAATACAATAAGTAGGGGTCGAAAAAGATACCTCGGCGCCTAAGCGCCATTTTGTGGCTGAGTCTAGCTATCCCCCTCCTGCGGGGTAGTCTCCTCAGCTGCTCCACTCTATCTGGAGGGGCCAATACCCCTTACCCTATGATGCTCATGAGCTAGCCTCATATCATCCTCTTACCTTGATGTCCTCAAGGCCAGCCCGAGCTCATCCTCCTCATCCTTGAAAACATTTGTATGTACATTTTTGTTATCTAGCTCCACATCCGTGCAAGGTCTCTTCCCGAGGGAAGTCTGTGAAGGCTTAGTGGACGCAAATAAATCAAATAGTGGCTCCATTGATATAGTCTCTGGTAGTGTCAGAGGTGCCACAAGTGAATCTGTCATGTCATCCCTAAGCTTCTCGATCTCCTGATGTACGACTGATAAATCTGAAGGTCGGGCCTTGGCTAGCCTCTTCTGAAGCCGATCTTCAAAGGTATCGATACGGGCATCCACTCTAGAAACACGCTCCTGAATAGTATAGATGGTGAATGCCCGACTCTGCACCTCTAAATCCGCAATAGCCTGCCGGAACCATGGCCTAAGCTACTGGATAAGATGATATAACTCGGCCTCAGCACGTGATAATCGCTGGGCCATGGTATGAATAGAAATAACTGACACATAAACTACTCCCAGTGTAAAAAGCTGTCAAATGGTGGCCTTTGGTGCAGGAGCAGATGTAGTAGAACCCTTCTCAATGCCGACTGCCTCAAGCTGTTGGGGTCTCTCTTTAGTAGTAGCAGTAATAGTAGTGGTGGTGGCAATCGTCGAAACCTCAGGTGGTAGCTCCGGGGCAAATATTTTGTGGTGGTGGTGGCGGCTGTGCCCGTCGGAGTGGTCCGGGTTCTCATCAGCCTTTTCTGCCTTGACTCCAAGGTATGCTTGGTCCTCGGCTAAGTGGTCCAGCTGGTGAAAAATCTCCACCCTAGACTTAAGACAGAGCCTGTGGATTAAAACTGGAAATAGGATGGAGGTGAACCTCTTGAGTGTTGACTCATGGATCTTCTGGCTATGAGTCGGGCCTAATCAATGTCATAACTAGCCAAGATGCTAGTAATTAATATCGCCTGATCTGGTGTCAAAGTATTTATCCAACAGAGTAGGTCGAATGCGGGATCTAACAACCGCCCACCGAAATTTGGTGGGAAAAGAGAGTGAAGCCTTGACAATAGTCTCTGTGTTGGTGGTAACCCAAGAAGGCTTTGGACCTTGATCTGCAATGTGACTGGTCACCCATCTTAGTAATGAGGTTCTATGTATCTCATCCTTCATAATCAATGAATTTTTGGCCTGTACCAAGTTGTAGTCAAACTCCACTATCGAAATTGGGGCATGATACTCTGGACAAAAAAGAACACGACAAATCGTCTCCTCAGAAATGTCGACCTGCTGACCTCTCAGTCGTACCTCTGTCAATCTGGGCTGAGTGATTGGTCTCTTTCCTTGGGAAGGTCGTGCTAGATCGTGGTGGCATAAGATGCATAAAACTCCTGGACCATAATCAGAGAGTACCTACCAAGTGCCTTTGTCAACCACTCGAGTCCATAACATGTCATCGTGTCCTTCAGACCTAGGACATGGCTCAGTCCATAATCTATAACCTTGGGCTCCTAATATATTGAATGAGTAGGTTTTCCCCGCTCCTTGGGCTGAATGCCCTCTAAAAGTATGGCCTCCATACCTTCGATGCACCATCGGTGAGTAGTAGCATCCAATGCTAATGATGAAGATGGTGCAATGGAGGACTCGATATCTCCTCTATCCTCAGAGGCCCTCGCTGAATTTTGCTCCTCCCTAGAAAGGCTCATTTGGCGCATGCTACTCCCTGTCTCCTCACTACCTTCCTCGTCAGACTGGGAAGGACTATCGCTCTGAACCTAAGGCTGCCCAGACCAGGCAACAACTCTAGTATGTGGTCGAGGTATCTCTGGGTTAGGCTGGGCATCATATATCTCTAATGACCCACTCAGCTGAGGGGTCTGATCATTACCCGAATGATCATCATCTATGGGCTCATCTCTAAGCTTCCTCCCGAAAGTCTCAATCTTTGAGAAATTTCCTTTTAGGGCCATAGTATCTGAAAAATAAATATAAATGATCCAACATTAGCCTTTACAATCAAGAAACAAAAAACAAAAACTTCATGAATCATTTGGAAAAGGGCTCTACAAGAGGCCTTTTATGAGTCCTACTGAGAACTACGAGTCATTAAGTGCTCTCATAGATCAGTGCTTTAGAACAATAATGGTCACTGGAAGTTTATATGAACCAATGTATGACTCGTAACATGTTTTATGAATTGTAAAATGGTTCCACATAGAATTCTAGAGAGTACTGAAAAACGGCAAGGATCTATGAGACCTATCTATGAGTCATAAAGTGATCTACGACTCGTAGATGGTCTTATCTAATGAATACCTAGATTACCAAGTGTCTGAAATTTTCCATTTGGGGCAATTACGACTTGTAGAGCAATCTATGAGTCGTAAAAGACTCTCGTGAATAAGAAATTTCAGGTACTTGGCCTATCTAAGTTAATCACACGGACCCCAAGAAAATATTCAATCCTAAATTTTACCAATATCAAAGCAAACAAATGCACACTCAGAAGTTTAGCATAACCACCAACCCCCTAACATGGTTAACACACTAATCACCCCATTGGAAATGGTCTATCATCAATTACCCTACAATTCCGACTAACCCGCATTCGTTCAAACTAATATGTACCTAAAGCACTCATCAATTCTACAAGCAACAATCATTCACTATCATTCAAGTACACATGATGGATGATTTGATAGGCAACAATAACTAATCATACACAAAGCCAAAATACCCAATCTGTGGAATCAATTAATCAATTAAACAAAGGGTAATTCAATCTCAAAAATACAATTCCAACTTCAACAATATTTTCATACTAAACCACCCAACTCAGTCATGATCAACAAATCAACTAATTAGGAACAAGGCAAATCAATGATCAAAATTAAGTCAAGAACTTACAAGTTGAGATGAATTTGAAGAATATGAGAAGAATGAATAACCATAAAACCCTAGTTGTCGGAAAATACGCCAGAAAATGGGTCACAGGAGCCAGAAGTTGGTTGAAAAAGGGAAGGGAATTATAAATTGGGGAAATTATGGTCAATTAGGGTAAAAGTGGGGTCAAAATATTTTATTTTGATCCCCTTTTTATACTCCTACCAGGTCAACGGTTAAAATCACTGGGCTTGGATCTACAAAACTCCGATTACGAGTCATAGATGGGTCTATGACTCGTAAGTCCTGGTCTCATAGACCTCTCAACACTTAGAAGAATTTAGAATCATTACTTAGTTCCACGAACCCTATTCATGACTCGTAGTTTGATCTACGAGTTGTAAAATTAACTCGTGGTTTGAGTACACACTATTCATGCTCACTAGAAATCTCTACGAGATGGGGTTACGAGTTGTAAAATGCAATACGACTCGTAAGCCTAGTCGTAGAAACTGTACCTGATGTATTTCTCAGCAAAATCAGCTGCTTTAGTCTTTTATCTGCATATTCTTAATAAAATTCACTTGCACGCTATATGCAACAAACCTAATGTTAAAAATAGCAATCAAAACAAAGTCAAACAACTACCTAAGAATCCAAAATTGAAAATAAACTCAAAACTAAGCTAAAACATAAAAAATCCTTGGGTTGCCTCCCAAGTAGAACCTGATTTATTGTCATAGCACGAATTAGCTAGCTTGAGTATTTAGACTTTCTCGAGCTCTAGTGCATCATTTTCAAGAAGTTTAGCCTCCTTCTTGGAGCTTGTCATCATGTCTCTTTGTATCTGATTTAGTGTGCTGACACAAGTCCAAATTGACTATTGAGTTATTGAATGGCCATAGAGTATTGGTCCACTATGAGGTTGATATCGACAATGTCAGACTTTTTCTCCTTCAGTGTCTCATCTTGAGTATCTGACCTCTTGAACAACTGGTCAAGCATCCCCTCAATTCTTTATTTCCTGTCCCCCATATCATAGTTGAGCAGGGATACATTTGCTTGATTAGAACTCATATCAACAGTGCTTGCACAATCTATTAAATGTCTATTCTTAGGCTTCCACACATGGTTGGATTTGACTACTATGTTCATGCACTCAAGAATCTCTACGAATGATTGCTCTAAAACCGACCTCCCAAGAGGGCATTAACACATGCTTAACTATTGGCATCTAGAGCTCGATAGAAGTTTTCCACAAGGACATTCCAGTAATCTCATCGTTTGGTGTGTTCCTAAAGTATACATTGAATCGCTCCCATGTATTAAGGATTGAATCACCAGGAAATTGCTTGAATTGATTGATCTGGTTCTTCATTTTGAGCCTAGTTGGTTTAATGAAGTACCTTTCTAAGAAATCCCTTTACAATTCTATTCAACGGGTGATGAAACCTTGTGGAAGCTCGGATAGCCGTAACACAACATTGCCTGTAAGAGATAATGGGAAGACACGAAGTCCCACAACATCCATGGATAGATTTTGCGTCCCCATCATACTCTTACAAACAACTTCCACATTTCGCAAGTGGTGGTATGGATCCTCTGATGGTAGGCCCACAAATAATCCATGGTTTTGCAGTATTTGAAGTAACCCACTATAAATAGTAAACTTTGTATCAGCCGGTAGTGGTGGCAACATAATAACCCCAGTAACATCAATAGTCATAGGGTTCAATTTATATTGATTCCACCAGTAAGCATTGTCATGGAAATCCCCAGGCTATGGAATATTCTCCAGGAAGTGGGTTTTCATTTCAATCATCATCATTAACATTTCGATTCAAGCCCGCATTACTCGCGATGTTAGCATTTTCTCGAGCCATTCTTCTTGTAATTCTTTGGATATCAGGATCAAGAAGATGTCATGACCCAAGCCTAGGGCTTAGACGTGACACAACGTAAGGTGAATTCGAAGGGACCCCAAGCAAGCCTCTTAGAGCATCATTACACATCCTTGGTCACGGAAATAATAAGTCAAGCATCAAAACATAAAAGAATAGAGAAACTAGGGCTAAGGGAAAATAATTCCATATCATCATAATTAAGAGACGAGAGTCAACTCATATCATAGATACATAACATGTATAACAACCACCTCTATTACATAGATAAGAGCGGGGGCCAAGAAAAAGCAACCGGGCTGGCCCTCATAGTAAAATAGAGCATAAAAAGAGTGTCTCAATACATATCAAGAGAGAGCACAGACTAAGGTCCCCTAAATAGACGACTCACCAACTAGCTTGAGTAGCACCAAACTAGCCATGTGGAGGAGGATGATCAACTTGGCTTCGATTCCTGCATGGTGATATCATGTAGGCAAGAGTATGCTTTAGTACGTTTGAATGTACTAAGTATGTAGGGTGCAGTGCAACAATTGATAGGCATTATAATCAAAATGCATAATATTAAGCAATAGGCATAATATAACAATATGGGATGTATGATAAATGCGTAAGTAAAACATACATAAGTTACTCATGCTCATATAGGATATCATATGTGTAGAAGAGACTAAGCAAGCTATTCAAGGTATAAATCCCTTGGCGGTTATGTGGTGTAAGCCCCTCACATGGTTGATAGATAATCACATCTTATCAACATGGTAACGAAGTATAAACCCCTTGTGTTGATGAGTACAAACCCTCAACATAATTATCCAGGCTCTTGTCCCCCTGGATCAGGTATGGTCTAATATAACACATTATGTAGAGTATATCATATACATAAACTTATCTCATCATCATATAATCATTCATATCATATCTCATGCTTTGGATGTTCAACTCCTCAAGAAACCACATCCGGACATTTTATCAAACGCTTAAAGGGTGTGTAATGCTAGTATAAAACCATGAAATATAGGGATTAAATCATGCAAGAAAATCCATTGTAAAACCATCAATCAATACCTTGCAACACCCTAAAGCAGTGCACATCAAAAATCTTTCTCAAATCTTACAATAGATCAAAGATTTATAGCTAAAAACATGGAAAAACAATCACAACTTTAGATAGCTTTAACATAGTGTGCAGTGAGTTTCATAATAGGCAAGAATCATTTGTAAATCAACTTTAAATCATGCAATTCAAGTAAAAGGAGGCTTGGGTATCATGGGTGAAAGGAACCCATGAAAGAAACCCACATACCTTAGCTTAGAGATGAACTTGGTGATGATTGGAGATGGAGACTTGAAGCTTGGAGAAGAATCTTGAAGGAAACCTTAGCTTGGGATGAGGGTTTGGGACTCGAGTTTGGGGAGTGAAAATATGACAAGTGTTTGAGTGAGTTATGGGAAATATTTAGGATGATGTGATAGTGAAATTTTGCCAAGTATAGGTAAAAACACATTTGGGAACCTTGGGCCTAACACTTAGAAAATTTAGGACGAACTTAAAAAAATACATTGAAATTGGCTGCTGGAGCATTGTGCCTCCATCATGCAGACCTCACTGGAATTCGCCACTTAAAAATTCATAATTGCTAATTTTTTCTCTTAAATCATGGTCAGATCCTTTTTCACCTAATTTTGACCTCCTGATCATGAATATGAAGTCTGATTTTCGAAATAACGAAAGGATTTTGAGATATACAGAATTTAAAATTTTGGCATTCTGTGCACATATTCGGGCAATTTTTGGGGTCGTTTCAATATTTCCCCCTTGGGAACATTCATACCTGAATATAAAAGAGATGTAAAAGACAAGAATGGTCATAAAAAATTCAGATCCAACTAAAATGCAACATAACATTTAAAACACCCTTTTTAAGATCTCAACAAGAGTATAAAATCATCACAACTTGCCAACTTAAACATGAATGCATATGAATGACATAGGGGCTGGAACATAAGGCTTGAAATTACATAGGGAACTTAGAGCTAGTACCTTAGGCTTGAGGGAAGTGGAAGAGATAAGGATATCGCTTTTGCATGTCCGCTTTGGCCTCCTAAGTAGCACCTTCGATTTGTTGGTTCCTCCAAAGGACCTTAACAGAAGCCACCTCCTTGTTCCTTAATCTTTTCACTTGCCTATATAAGATCTAAACTAGAACCTCCTCATAAGTTAGGTTACCCGCAACAACACCCACAACATCAAGAGGCACAATAGCATTAGGATCATCAACATATTTTCTCAACATACAGACATGGAACACCAGATGAACCAAATTTATTTCACTAGGCAACTTTAACTCATAGGCTACCTTGCCAACCCTCTTCAAGACCACATAAGGACCAATATATCTAGGACTCAACTTCCCTGTTTTACCAAAACAGACCACACCTTTCATTGGAGAAACCTTCAAGGAAACCCAATCACACACTTTGAATTCAAGGTCTCTTCTTCTCACATCGGTATAAGATTTTTGACGACTTTGGGCTGTTATCAACCTTTCCATAACCATCCTAACCTTCTCAAGAGCCTCAATAATCAGATCCAATCCCAATAAAGCCACCTATCCAACCACAAACCAACCAACCGCTGATCTATAACGTCTCCTATAAAGAGCCTTAACTGGAGCCATACCGATGCTAGAGTGATAGCTATTGTTGTATGCAAATTCAATCAAAGGAAGATGGTCCTCCCAACTACCCCTCAATTCCAATACACAATCTCTAAGAATATCCACAAGGGTTTGAATGGTTTTTTCGGCTTGGCCATCCGTTTTGGGGTGGAAGGTCGTACTAAGGTGGACTTTTGTACCAAAACCCCTTTAAAAGGACTTCCAAAAGTGTGAAGTGAATTATGAACCACAATCTGATATAATGGACAGAGGAACCCTATGTAACCACTCTAACTCATGGATGTACAACCGTGCATACTTTTCAGCCCCATATATGGTCTTAATCAGTAGAAATTGAGTCGATTTCGTCATCCTATCAACCACCACCCAAATAGAATCAAAACCTTTTCTAGTTTTGGGAAACCCAACCACAAAATCCATATTAATCACCTCGCACTTCCAAGTGGATTCTCTATGTCTTGGGTTAGGTCAGCCGAACATTGATCTTCGATTTTGGCTTATTGACAACTATGGCAACTGGAAATGAAGTTGGCAATGTTCCTTTCATGCCCAGAGTCCCACTAAGGTGGACTGGCACCCGTTACCGATAAGGCTCAATAGAATCAACCTGTGTCCATGTGCTTTCAACCTTAGTGGCCAGGTGATTCTTCCACCCCTCGGGTTACCACCCATCAATAAGCAATATACTTTACTTTCAATTACCTTTGAGATGATTCTTTTGGTGGTCATAATATTGGAGCTGTAGGACTATAGTTGTAGCATGTGACATGTAAACAATCATACAAGACAATATAATAATGAAAAGAGTACATTACACAAGTAATGAAATGCGTATGAGATAAAACAACTCATGAACTTTATTTAGGAACACGAACCCATGTGTCTTGGTATCCAAGTATGTATGCAGATTTGAAGGTGACTATGTATGGGAGCATATGAACATATGAAAGAGTGGAGACATGGTCAATAGTTCTGTTAGAGTTGGTAAGTGCCTTTATGTACCAAGGAGGGATCTGTGTTTTATGCCAAATAATATGAAATCAAGTAGCCTTACATACCTCGTTGTATGACATCGTTATTACCTCGGAGTGACCACTTTTCCCCCCAAATATTTATCTACAATATATAAGGCAATAAGATTATTATTAGCAGCAAAGAAATACTTCTTGGCAACCCAATCTCATAAAAAACAACACATGGGCAACAAGCGTATAATTATAAATCCGAGCGTATCCTTTCAACCTTTCTGCCTCTAATCATATTTTCTAATACACATTCTCATATACATATCATGTGCAGCCCATTTTATCTCCATAACAGTCTTACAATAGTCCACACATAGCAATTCCACACAACATATAAAACATACAAGTAGGCGGCATAATGTTACGTTGTCTCGCTACATTTCGATGTCAACAATCCCAAAACTGTTTTAACTTCAACCAAACTGCATACAACATATTTACACATACAATCAGCCTTAAAATAGTTTAAAAATAGGTCCAAAATAGATGGAGGTCTTGGAGCAACAATTCCCAACCACAAGACCACAAGTTCGGACTAAGAATACAATTACGATATCACATAAGAACTCACTCTTGCGTGCTGTAAATAAGGTGCAAAAGCCAGATTACATCACTAAAAAAATAAGCTTTGCCAAGAACATAAGTCTTACTTCATAATTCAACCAACTAAGAAGAGAAAATACTCTTAAGTAACAAGAAAAGTGCACAACAATCCTTGGGACACATGCTGTCCAAATTTCTAGCACAAGCACAAATAGCATATACTTCTAGTTTTTTTAAACAAACCATACTATGCATACAAATATCATTAATTAACTTTAACTTCAAGGTTTAGGCTTGCTTTAGGAACCTTTGTAGGGTTGTTAGGGATACTTTTCACACGTTGAAAGAGAGCAAAGAATAACCAAAAAAAGCATATTTTTTGTCCAAATTAAAATAACTTAAGGGAGTTGTTTTAAATCCTCTTTAAAGGGGGATTTTTGCCAACCTACTAAGACATTTTTAGCCTTACTTTGTTAAGCTAGTGATGCAGCTTCTTGTCCTTTTTACTTGGGCCTTATTGGGTTCAAATTGGTTGGGCCTTCGCTGCCCACTTTTCCTTTTTCTCCTTACTTAGTTTTAGCCCAATTCACAAAGTGAGTTGTGTTGTACTTGGGCCCTTCATCTACTATTCTTTGGCTGAAAATATTGTCCATTTATGGCGCTAAAACATGGGATAAAGTTACACCCTTAACACAAACTTTATTCATTATCAGACTTGGACATATTTAGCGTCGGGCCTCGTCTCTGTTTAGCTAGCATATTTAAGCTAAGCATGTAGGTGAATCACCTTCTAGATTCCTAAGAGATACAAGCACCTCCCTTCTTTCATCTTGTTTAAGGCCGTGATCTCCTTAATTTGACTTAAAACTTATTTACACTCGACCCTCTTCAGCGTTTGACATATATATCGCCCTCTAATTTGATATTCAAGCACTTTTAAAAATTAGCGCTAATTTGAAAAGCCAAATCATGTTTCATTTGCTTAGTACTAGTACTATAAAATGTGGGGTGTTATATCCTTCCCCCTTAGGAGCATTCATCATCGAATATTAGCACAATTGGATAGCTTAACCAAGTTTAAACCTTTACTTACACAAACATTTGACAACACACTAAGTATTCAATCACACCTACCTATTAGTTTCACAATTCTGCATGTTGGACTTCCTCTTTAGCTTCAAATAAGTAAGGGTATTTTGACTTCATCGCATCCTCAGCCTCTTATATTATCTCTTCTGCTTGCTGGTTTCTCCAAAGTACTTTTACTGAAGCTATTTCTTTATTTCTTATCTTCTGAACTTGATGATCTAGAATAGCAATAGGTACCTCTTCATATGTGAGATCTTCTATAACCTTCATATCTTTAATAGTAGTGATATGGGATGGGTCACCTATGCATTTTTGAAGCATTGAGACATCAAAAATTGGATGAACCATTGAAAGCTCTTGGGGTAGCTCTAGTTCATATGCAACTTGCCCGAAACTCTTAATAATCTAATATGGCCCTATATAACATGGGCTCAGTTTTCCTTTCTTACCAAACCTCATACCCCTTTTCATTGGAGACACCTTTAGAAACACCTAATCCCCTATTGAGAATTGCAGTCCTCGCCTCCTAGTATCCGCGTATGATTTGTGATGACTTTGGGTTGTTTCTAGCTGTTGTTGTATTACTCTAACTTTCTCCATGGCTTGATGTACTAACTCTGGCCCAAGCAAGGCGGTTTCACCTACTTCAAACTATCCAATTGGTGACCTACATTTCCTTCCATACAAAGCTTCATAAGGTGCTATCTTGATACTTGAATGGTAGCTATTATTATAGGCGAATTCAATAAGTGGCAAATGGTCAACCCAAAGCTCACAACATATCTTAAAGTGTTTGAATAACGCGCTCCACTTGACCATCTATCTGAGGGTGGAATGTTGTACTCAAATTCACTTATGTCGCTAAACTCCTTTGGAAGGACTTCCAAAACTTTGCAATGAATTAAGCCCCCCGATAAGATATAATAGAGATTGGGACCCCATATAGCTTGACTATCTCTTTGAGGTATAGCTTGGCATACTCTTTAGCTGTATAATGACTGTTAACTGGCAAGAAGTGTGCTAACTTTATGAGTCTGTCAAAATATATAGAGTCAAACTTCTGAAATGAGCGAGCCAACTCAGTAACAAGATCCATGTTGGTCATATCCCACTTACATGTTGGAAGCTCTATACACTGCGTACAACCTCCCGTCTTTTGGTGCTCTACCTTGACTTGTTGGAAATTTATATATTGAGTCACAAATTCTGCAAGGTCCTTTTTCATGCCTCCCCACCAAAACATTCCCTTCAGGTCATGATATATCTTAGTTGATCCTTGATGGATGGAATACCTAGAATGATGAGCTTCTTCCATTATCCTTTTTCTTATTCCATTAATATCAGGCACATATAATCTATTTTGGCAACAAAGTACTCCAATTTGTGTAAGGTCAAAGCCCTTTATCCTACCCTGACTCACCTTTTCCTTAAGTTGTTGTAGAACAAGATCCTCGAATTGTTTTTCTTTCACCTCTATTACTGATGAAGACGCTGCTGCATTATATACAATAACCCCTTCCTTTGGAGTTTCAAGAAGGCGAACTCCCAAACTTTTACTAGCTAGTTGAGGTAGATCCTTATCCAGTACTTGACTTACTATGGCCTGATCACTAGTATTCATGATTGCCTTATGACTCAGAGCATCGACTATCACATTTGCCTTCCCCGAATGGTATAGTATATCAACGTTGTAATCCTTTATTAGCTCTAGCCATCTCCGCTATCTTAAATTTAGGTCTTTCTAATTAAAAATGTATTGCAAACTCTTATGATCAATATATATGTCAGCATGATCCCCATACAAATAGTGGCGCCATATTTTCAGAGCAAGCACAACCACTGCTAGCTCAAGATCATGTGTTGGATAGTTTTTCTCTTGTGGTCATATTTGTCTACAGGCATAAGCAGTTACCCTACCATGCTGTGTAAGTACACATCCTAAACGAACTCCTGAAGCATCATAATACACTGCATACCCCTCGGTGCCTTCTGGAAGTATTAACATAGGTGCAGAAGTTAGTCTACTTTTTAACTCTTGGAAGCTCCTTTCACATGCATCGTTCCATTGGAAATTGGTTGCCTTATGTGTCAACTTTGTTAGAGGTGCAGAAATAGAAGAAAAACCTTCAACGAACCTCCTTTAATAACCTGCCAACCCTAGGAAGCTCCGAACCTCCATGGGTTATTCCCTTATCGGACACAATATGACCCAAGAATGCTACTGATTTTAGCCAAACTTCACAGTTAGAAAACTTGGCTTACAACTGTCGATTACGAAGAACTTGTAACACCCGTCGTAAGTGATTTGAATGGTCCTATTCTAACTTGAATATACCAAAATGTCATCTATAAATACTATCACAAACACATATAAGCATGGCCCAAATACCCTATTCATCAGATCCATAAAAAATGCTGGTGCATTCGTTAGCCCAAATGACATAACAAGAAATTCAAAGTGACCATAACGTGTTCTGAAAGCTGTCTTCAGTATATCATTCTCCTTTACCCTCACTTGGTGATAACTGATCTCAAATCAATTTTTGAAAAGCATTTGGCACCCTATAACTGATCAATTAAATCATCAATCCTGGGGAGGAAGTATTTGTTCTTAATTGTCACCCTATTCAATTGTCGCAAAATTGATACATATTATCAAGGTGCCATCCTTTTTTCATAAAAATAACACTGGTGCACCCCACAGGGACACACTAGGTCTTATAAAACCCTTCGCGAACAAGTCTTTTAACTGCTTTTTTAATTCACGCAATTCTGCCTGGGCCATTCTATATAGAGGGATGGAAATAGGTTGAGTTCCTGGAAGTAAGTCAATACCAAAATCTACTTCTCGTTCTGGAGGTAAGGTTGGAAGTTCTTCAGGGAACACATCAACAAATTCATTCACTACTGGAACTGATTGAAAAGTTGGCGATTCTGCCTCCATATCCCTTACTCTAACTAAATGACATATATACCCCTTAGATATCATCTTT
>JAABOM020122160.1:0-22394 GCA_011800125.2 Solanum clarkiae | reverse complement strand
AAAATCATATAATTCAAGAGTGAAATCATATAAGAAAACTTAATATAAATCAACCTACCAATACTTGGTAACACCCTCATGCAATATACATTGAAACCCTTCATCAAATCTCATAATAGAATATAGATCCACAGCTCAAAACATGCCTAAAGAGTCACATTTTCATGAAACTCCAACATAGTTCATAGTCAAATACATAGTAAGAAATACTCATAGATAAATCAACTTGAAAACATGTAATGTGTATAAAAAGGAAAGTTGGATACCATGGGTGAAAGGACCCAATGGTTAAAATTCACATACCTCAACTTCAAAAATTTCCTTGATGAAGATTTGACTAAGAACTTGAAGCTTTAATGAACTCCTTAATATCCAGAAGTGAGTTTGGGATACTTGAATTGGGTGAAATATTTGGCTAAGTATTTAGAGGGTTTTGGGGAATATCTTGAATGATATGAGGTTGAAAAAATGACTAAGTATAGGTGTTTTCACGCATGAGAAGGCATAGGGCTAAGACCTAAAGGCCCTGGACTGAAACAGGAAACTGAAGCAATTTTAACACTGGTCCGCCCCCTGACCGCATCACGCCAGAGGCGTAGATCGTCCTGGATTTTGCCATTTTTGGAAAATCAAATTTTGATATGGTTGCTCTAAAATTGGGGTAAAACCCATTTTCCACTCAATTTTGCCCCTTGATCATGGATAGGGAGTCGGATTATTGATATAATGCATGGATTTTGAGATATATGGAAATTATGATTATGAGCATTTCTTCTGAGGGACATTTTCAAGCACTTTTAGGGTAATTTCACTATAAAAACTATGAATTATCATAAACTTTTGTGATGGATTTTAAGGTACCCTACAAGAGGGTTTTACTATATGTTAGTGAGTTGATTTGCATTGAGTTTACTCATCTTTTTTCGCTCTTGAATTACATGATTTTGAACAAGTATCATGAACCCACCACGTGTTTGATAAAATGACATGACAAGAATTCTCAAGTTATTGATGATCTATTACATGATTTATAAGTCAAGTGACTATATGATGATTAAGGGCTTTCAAGCATGTATTGAATTCATGAAAAGTATCTATGATGTTGCAAATATCAATCCAACCCTATTTTCAAGATTTTTACCTCTTGTGAGCCATTTCATGTTAAAGCAAAGGTTCATGTATTATTATTATTACTCTCATGTTCAAGTTAGGCTCACTATTAGAGGTAAAGCATGTTTATGAGCTACTCAAGTCATGTTTTTACAAGCTATTCATGTTATGATTAAAGTATGATCATTTCAAGTATTCCATGGGATTAAGCTTGGCACCAATGGATTGGATGTCGGCGTGGACTATCTACAAGGGTCTGTACTCCTTTCCCCAAACTATGTGCCATCATAAGATTATGATTATTACCCTTGTTATACTAGTGGATCCATCTAATGCACTTTATCATGAAATCCTTTCTGAAATGGGTCATGTTCTCGTAAGGAGTGTTACTTCACACGAAATTGGTCATGTATACACCCTCACACTCATAGAACCTTGCTTATGGTTCATAAACTCCATCATTTTAGCCTCCCTTAGCTCGATAGGAAAGAACTGGTCGAGGAATGTGTCTTTGAACTCCTCCCAAGGAATAGCATCATCTTCTCTCCTCTCCGACCTTCATTATGTAAACTAAATTTGGGCCACCCCTTTAAGTTGGTAGGCCGTCAACTCTGCTTTTTCCTCCAAATTGACCCCCATAATAGATAGCACTTTCTACACCTCATCGATAAACTCTTAGGGATCCTCATCCGTCTTGGATCCATGGAACTCCGGTGGGTTCGTTCTAGTGCAATTCCTTACCCCAGAAGCTGTAGTGGAAGCATGAGGGGCTTGGACCCCTTGGTGAATTTGGTTGGTCATAGCACAAGCCAATATCGTAATAGAATCTCGGAACTCATCTTGGGCCACCCCTTCACCTTGAGGAGCGGGAGGAGTCGGTCGCTCCTTGGGTGTACAGGCTCTCCTTAGTCTTCTTCTTGGAATCGGCATAATCTAGAATAACAAAGAGCATTAGTTAGGGTAAAAGCCTTACACTTACATCTAAAGCACGATATAGACCATCAAGAAGTGAAACATTTCCTAAAATGTTCCATAGCCTCCCATTCTTAGTTGCGGTGCGCTTTACAACCATGAATAAGACTCTAATAGATGCACTGTGATGGATTTTGAGGACCATTAACAACATGTGCTTTGATACCAAGTTTTTCAGGACCCAAGTCTAGGGCCTAGACATGACACATCAAATGGAGAACCCACAGGAACCCCAAACAAGCCTCTTAGTGTATCAATCACGTATCCTTGGTCGTGGAAGCAAAAATAACAACACAAGAGATATAATTTGGGGAAAAGGGACCAAAAGAAGTCTTTAATAGTCATAAAATACTCAAGAGTCAAGATCATAGAATAAGTACATCAATTGTTCCAACAACACCTCTAACATAGCTTGGAGTGGGGGCCAAGACACTTTTCGGGCTCATCTCTTAGTATCAAGTGTTCAACATAAAGATATAACAAATAGCAAGAGTAGCGTAGTTAGTGTCCTTAGACTTAAGGACTCACCAAATCTTATCTTTCGGAATACCAAAACTAGCCATGTGGAAGATGATTGAGAGGTGCTCTGGTTCCTACATAGTAACATCATATAGGCATAGAGTATGCGTTAGCACGTTTGAATGTACTAAGTATGTAGGTTGCAATGCAACAAGACATAAGCCAATATAATCAAAATGCATAATCATCTATATCAATATGGCATGCATGAACAATGCTTGAAGTGAAACATGCTTGTAAAATCATATAACTTGCAAATGTAGATCACATGTATAGGAAGAGACCATAACTAACATAGACCAAGCAAGCTATTACTTGGAATCCAAGGCATGTCACCCTCTTGGAAGGTGATTGAGATATCCACCCCTTAATATGGTTGTATGAGCATGTCACTCCCCAACAAGGTGGTCAAGGTATCTACCCCTCAACATAATAGTATGGGCATCTCACCCCCCAACAAGATGGTTGAGGCATGTCACCCCCTCAACAAGGTGATTAGGCATGTCACCACCCAACAAGGTATGGTCAACTTACAACACTATAGATACATTTCATGAATTTGATGCATACATACAATTCCTTAATCATCATAAAGTTACTTGACTTATAAACAACATAGTAGTTATCAATAGCTAGACAATCCTTGTCAAGACATTTTATCAAATACTTGGTGGGTATGTAATTCTATTTCAAAATCATGCAATTCAAGAGTGAACTAATATGAGAAAACCCAACGTAAATCAAGCCACCAACATATAGTAAAACCCTCATGTAAGATACCTTGAAATCCATCCTCAAATCTCATAATTTATCATAGTTTCATAGCTCAAAACAAGCAACTCTCACTAGGAAAAACCAATTCATAGTATAAGTTTGAAATAGATAAGCATGCATATTCAATCAACATTTTATAAAACCACAACATAATTTATAATCAAAATCCATAATAAGAGATACCCATAGAAGATACAATTGGAAAACATGTAATTTTCATAAAATAGAGAATTGGGCTCTATGGGTGAAAGGATCCAATGGATAAAACCCACATACCTTAAACTTGGGTTTTATTGATGTAGACTTGAAGGAGACTTGAAGCTTGAGTGGAGTTCTTGAGATCCGAAATTAAGCTTGGGACACTTGAATTTAGATGAAATATTTGGTTAAGTATTGGAGAGGGTTTTGAGTGATATAGAGTTGGAATGGCTAAGTATAGGTGTTTCTACACATAAGTGGGCATGGGGATATGACCCTAATGCCCTTGGGCCGAAATGAAAAATCAAGGAAAATAATACACTAGTCTGCGCCCTTGGAACAACGCGGACCAGATGCGAACCACCTTCTATAACTAATCCGCACCCCTAGCGCATTATGATGAGTCATAGAAATACGACTCTCATAACGCGTTAAACAAAGGATATTAGTGAGTTCTCAAGCAAACTTATCATTTTGATGTTTTTTTTTGTTGTTTTTCAAGAAATATTATTGAGGCATGAATGAAGAGACGAATGAGAGTAAAATGAATGTAAAGAAGCCAAAGTGTGGGTATTCGAAAGCGGCTTAGGCAAATAGAGGAATTAAGGCCAAGTGAAGGTCCACGTGGACCTCCATGGCTCATGTGACTACCCACGAGTCATGAGGTCCTTCGCGGCCTCACACTTGGCCATGTCGGATAGCATGGCAATGCAAAATGGCCAAGGCAGGCCCCACAGCGAACTAAATGGGCCATGAGAAGTGAGACGGGTCATTGGTTGATCTGCCAAAGTGACGCGAAGGGAAGTTACCATCACAAAATGGGCAAAATGTGCAAAGAGTAAGCAGAAGGGGCCCTGTCACAGGATGTGTGATCAACCATGGTCCGTGATGTGGGCTGTGGTGATGATACATGTCGCAAAAAGTTCAAGGGGAACGAGATTGTCTGTGAAACGGACCATCAGATGCCACACTGGCCGTTTACCTATGTGTGAGGAGTGACTCAGTGGAGCAAGTATGAAGACGCAAGTATAGTCATACGGACTGTTTGACGGTCTGTCTACTATCTTACGAGCTGTGTGGCGGCCCGTGCCCATGCCGACGTGGTTTTTCCTATTTTAAATTGGATTAGGTTTTCCTTGTATATAGAGAGTATTTTTATTTCTTTTTTATGGAGTCTTGGGGAGCTAGAGTGAGAAAGCACTGAAAAACACTATCTTCCTTGAGATTTCACAAAACTTTGGGATTTTGCTTATCTTGTTCAAGATTGTAACTCATGGATTCATTGATTCTTGAATAGTAAGTCATTTATTATGAATTCTTTGTATCATTGTGGGTTTTCTTTCTTGAATATACTAGGCTAATAACTTGGGTTTGTGGGAACCATGACAGATCAATAAGATAGACAAATATTGGGTAAATCTTGGGGTTGATTAGCATATATATCGTAGTAATCATCATTATAATTTCTTCCTTGATGAGTCGATGCATTAGGGTAAGCCTTTATTCATCACATTCCTGAAAGGGATGTTTTGATTAAGAAAAGAGTTCTACGATGAAAATTCGAGATTTTTAACCTTGTCTAAGTACTTGAGACCAAAAGGTGAGAGTATTCTGAGATTGACAAGAAGGGTTAATAAGTTACGTTCTGAGACCAAAAGATGATGAATGATTATGCATCTAAGAAGTACCGAGAGGTGAATTAGATGTTATATAACTTGTTAGATCTTATATACGTGATCATGAATGAGTTTACCACTAGATCCGGCTATCGCATTAGATGTCATGGGGAACACAATCCAAGCTTTGCATAAATTTCTTGAAATCTAGTAATCCTTGCACTTATTTATCACTTTATTTTAATAACTTAGTTTGAAAAACCAAAACCCCCCATTTACTTTATGCACTGTTGTTTCGAGAATAAATGTTACATTTGAAAATGGTGCTAATTGATATATTCTCACGTATTCCCTGTGGTATTGACCTCAACTATGGTTGAGTTCCATGTTTGATTAATGACCGCTTACTATTTTTTTAGAGTATAAATTTGGGCGTATCAAATTTTGACACCATTGCCGAGGAATACAGCGAAGTAATAGTCTATTAGTTGCAATTTTCAATTTCTAATATTAGTTTCTAATTTTACTTTTGTTTCTTATTTTTGTTTCTTGGTAGGGAGTCAACGTTGCATGCCAATCACCCAAGGGTGAAGCACTTGTTCCCTACAACCCCGAGTTTACTAAATCAATCCGCAGAATGAATACCCAAGAATGCAAAGTAGCTAAACGGAGAGAGTTGTCCATGAATCCTGCAGGTGGGGGAAACGACGGTCTGGATGATGATGAAAATGTTGGCAATTAGGTACCACCTGCAGCACCATTGCGACAGGTTCCACTGCCCAGTGTAAGACCCCAAGTGCCTCAGCGGCCCCAAGCAGTGAATGATGATGATGAGGGTGCTGGGACCAGTGGAGCAATTGTACTCCCCCCACTACTCACAGGTGTTAAGTTCACTATCACTAGCACTATGCTGTAGATGATACAGTTGAAGGGGTTATTCTGTGGAGAAGCAACTGAGGATGCAAATCAGCATGTCCTAAACTTTCTGGCGATACGCCAATCGTCTGAGATTCTTGGGATCAGTCACAAGTAATTAAGGTGCGGTTATTCCCATTGTCTCTTTCTGGTGCAACAACTAAGAGGCTAAATGAGCTTCCAAATGATTCTATCCGCACTTGGGGAGAGTTAAAGGAGATATTCTTAGAGAGGTTCTTCCCTGCCTCAAGACCACTAAAAATCACAGATGATATTGCGTCTCACAAGCAACTGCCGAATGAAGCACTATATGAGACTTGGGAGAGATTTAGGCAGAAGATCAAGTAGTGCCTTGATCATCTTCTCACAGATGATCACTTGAAAGCAGCCTTCTATAGGTCCTGCAACTTTGTGACAAAGCCTATCATTGATGCTGCTTGTAGGTGATCGTACGTGTCTACAACTTTCCCAGAGATAGTGGTGATCTTAGATCAGGTAGCCAAAAATAATAGGGCATGGTACATTAGAGATAGAGACTGTTAAGGCTCATCTTTGAAATGACTGCAAAACAATGACAGAAGGAGGAGGAACGGAATCAAGATATGGCCCACATAAAGACCCAACTATACTTTCTGGCAGAGTAGTTCTTAGACGGAGGCACATAAAAGGTAAAAGTTGTAGACACAATGCCCAAGCATGATGATCAAGTTATAATTATGATGAGTAGGCGAACTTCTTAGGAAGCCAGGGGGTTACTGACCATTCAACACCGATAATCCAGGTCAGACCTATAGTTGTGATCAAAATTATCAAGGAAGCTGGCAAAACAAAGATGGCTATAAGAATCATAAGCATCAGAATGATAGTGGTGGAAACTCAAAATTAGAAGAAATGATGGAAAAGGTACTTGACAAAGTTGAGACCATCGAGGTAGGGATGTGAAATATAAAAGGAGAGATGTCCAATGTGCGGTAGATGGTTGACTTGCATTCCACCTTGATCAAGCAACTAGAGCAGCAAATGGGATAATTGTCAACATTTATAAATCATAGAAAAGCTAGGTCATATCCTATTGACACTATTCAGAACCCAAAAATGATGGTCATTGCATGGCAGTAACCACGAGGAGTGGTAAGGTACTTTCTGACCCTGTTGTGCCTAGAAATACAGGTTTGGACGAAGCTAAAGGCATGATACCTAACCCCGTAGAGGTGTATGTTGATGATTTGAGTGAAGAAGCTGAGATGACACCAGCAAAGCTTGAGGTCGCTAAAGAGCCTAAGGTGACACCAGTAGTGACTCAACCTCTCTCAGCCATTCCTAAGCCGCCACCACCATTCCCACAGAGGTTGCAGAAGAAGGTTGATGATGGCAAGTTCCAAAAGTTTTTGTCCATGTCAAAAGAGATATCAATGAACATCCCTCTAGTAGAGGCACTTGAGTAGATGTCGGGCCATGCCAAGTTCATGACTGACTTAGTGACTAAGAAGAGGACAGTCACAATCGAGTCAGTAAACAATCTCCATCATTATAGTGCCATCGCCACAAGATCTCTTGCAGAAAAGAAGGAAGATCTGGGAGCCTTCACTATCCCATGTACTATTAGAGCGTTTGACTTTGCAAGAACTCTTTGTGATCTGGGTGCCAACATCAACTTGATGTTGCTGGCAATTTATAGGCAGTTGGTCTTAGGAGCCCCCACACCTACTACAATGCGGCTACACACGACAGACAGATCGGAGAAGCAGCCCATGGAGATTTTATATGATGTGATGATCCATGTGGGCAGGTTCATCTTCCCTACGAACTTTGTCATTCTGGACTGCCAGGTGGATTTTGAGGTTCCCATCATCCTTAGGAGACCATTTTTGGCTACTAGCAGGGCATTGGTAGATATAAAGCGATGGGAGCTAGCTTTTAGACTTAACATTGAAGAGATGAAATTCAGTGTGTGTGCTGCAATAAAGAGACCTAAAGAGGTGGTTGTGATATCTATCTTAGATACGGAAGATGATTGTCTTTCTAAAATCCCACTAGAGGAAACAATGAGTGTAGACACACTAGCAACGGTGTTGAGGAAACTCCCTGATGATGGTATTAAGGGGTATGTAGACACTATGAATATGTTGCAAGGTAGGGGAACCAAGCCATTTATCCCCAAAAAGTTGGATAGACATGCAGAACAGGTCTACACCGCCAGCTAAACCATCCATCGAGGAGCCCCCATCTATGGAGCTCAAAGAGTTTCCCTAACACATAAGGTATGTATTTTTGGGTACTAACAACACTCTTCCTATGATTATAGCTGCAGATCTTCATGAAAACAAGGTGGAGGCATTGTTAGGGGTCCTCCAAAAGTTCAAGCCAGCTATTGGCTGGACCATTGCAGATATCAGAGGGATTCCTCTAGGGATATGCACGCACAAGATCAAATTGGAGGATAATTTTGTGCCTAGTATTGAGCAGTAGCACAGGCTAAACCCACCTCTGCAAGAGATGGTAGAAAAAGAGATCATCAAATGGTTGGATCTTGGGGTGATATACCCCATTTCTGATAGCAAGTAGGTCAATCCAGTGCAGTGTGTCCCAAAGTAAGGGGGCATGACACTGGTAGCTAACGACAAAAATGAGTTGGTCCCATTGAGACCTGTGACTGGATAGAGAGTGTGCATGGACTACCGAAAGCAAAAGAAATAGACCTTAAAGGACCATTTTCCCATGCCCTTCATGGACCAGATGTTAGACAGGTTGGCAGGTAGAGGGTGGCATTGTTTATTAGATAGTTACTCGGACTACAATCACATATCCATAGCCCCGAAAGAGCTGGAGGAAACTACTTTCACACACTCGTATGGGATTTTTGCCTTCAGAAGGATGCACTTTAGGTTATGCAATGGCCCAGCTACCTTCTAGCATTATATGATGTCGATCTTCTTCGGTATGGTTGAAGACACCCTCGAGGTATTTATGGATGACTTCTCTATAGTGGGTGAATCCTTCGATACATGTCTATTGAATCTTAGTAGTGCACAATAGCATTGTGAGGAGGCTAACTTGGTGCTGAATTGGGAGAAATACCATTTCATGGTCAGAGAGGGGATAGCTCTTGGCCATAAGATTTCTAAGAAGGACATAGAAGTGGATAAGGCAAAGATTAAGGTGATTGAGAAACTACCGCCTCCCATATTTGTGAAGGGGGTTCGGAGTTTCCTTGGGAATGCAGGTTTCTATCACCGATTTATAAAAGACTTCTCCAAGATCACACATCCGTTTTGCAAGCTATTTTGGAATGATACGAAGTTTCACTTTGATGATAGTTGCAGACATGCCTTTGAGACCATGAAGCAAAAGTTGATTTCTGCACCTGTGGTGGTTACACCCGATTGGACTGCCCCTTTGAGGTGATGTGTGATGCAAGTGGAATTTCTGTTGGTGTTGTGCTCAGACAGAAGTGCAATAAGATTTTTCACCCCATCTACTATACTAGCAAGACCCTTAATGATGCTCAAAAGAATTATACAGTGACTAAGCAGAAATTGCTGGCCGTGGTATGAGCATTTGACAAGTTCGGGGCATACTTATTGGGCACCAAATCAATATTGCACACTGACCATGCAGCCTTGAGGTATCGCATGGCAAAGAAAGATATTAAGACAAGGCTGATCAGATGGGTTCTCCTGCTATAGGAGATTGACTTTGAGGCCCTAGACAGAAAAGAATCTGAGAATTGAGTAGCAAACCACTTGTCCAGATTGGAGAATGAGTCAATAATGAAGGATTAGTTGAACATCGATGATTCCTTTCCCGATGAGCAGGTATTGGCAGCTTCTATTGAACTTATTCCTTAGTTTATTGATTTTTCTAACTTTCTGATGAGCGATATTGTGCCAGACGGACTTAACCCTCACCAGAGAAAAACGTTTCTTTCTGATTTGCGCAGGTACTTCTGGGATGACCTATACTTGTTCTAAACATGCGCTGATGGGGTTATCAGGTGGTGTATTCCAGAAGCGGAGATTTTGAGTATCATAGAGGTCTATATCACTCATCCGTAGTGGGTGGTCATCATGGTGGGGCCAGAATGACGAAGAAGATTCTCCAATGTGGGTATTACTGGACCACCATCTATAAAGATGCCCATTACTTGGTCTTTGTATGTGGTCAGAGCCAACGACAAGGCAACATCTTGAAGTGCCAAGAGCTTCCCATGACCCCAATTCTTGAGGTAGAAATTTTTTACATCTGGGGCATCAACTTTATGGACCCATTTGTGACTTCGAATGGGATGAAGTACATCCTAATGGCAGTGGACTATATCTCCAAATAGGTGGAGGTGGTTGCATTGCCAAACAATGAGAGCAAGAGTATTGTCCAGGTTCTAGAAACATCTTTTCCAGATTTAGGACACCCCAAACTATCATCAGTGATGGGGTTTCTCACTTCTATGACAAAGTTTTTCATTTTGTGCTAGCAAAATATGGAGTAAGACAGCACAAAATAGCCACACCCTATCACCCGCAGACTAATGGACAGATTAAAGTGTCAAATAGAGAGATCAAGGAGGTCCTGGCCAAGCCTGTGAATGCCACTAGGATTGATTGGGCAAGGAACTTAGATGATGCACTTTGGGCCTACAGGATATCTTACAAGACACCCATTTATGTGTCCCCATATCATTTGGTGTTTGGTAAAGCCTATCATCTACCCGTGGAGTTAGAGCATAAGGCACTCTAGGCTTTGAAAAAGCTCAACATGAATTTGGAGGAGGCTACTGACTTGAGACTTGACCAGCTCAATGAGTTGGATGAGTTTCGTCTCCCAGCATATGAGAGTGTAGCACTGTATAAACAAAGGATGAAGATCCAACACGACAAGCATATTTCCCAATGGAGCTTTTGTGTTGGTGACATGGTATTACTGTACAACTTCGGGTTATGACTCTTCCTAGGTAAGCTCAAGCAAGTTGGTCTGGCCCATATACAATTATCCAAGTATTTTCTCATAGGACAATTGAGCTCGAAGCAGAAAATGGGGATTGGCACAAGGTAAATGGATAGAGAGTAAAGCAATATGTGGGTGCAGCAGAGGAAGCCTTAGTGATTAAGGTCTTTCTTCTAGATGAAGTCTGAGTAGTCAAGGATCATGCATTGTGTCGCGCTGTTAAATCAAGCACTCCATGGGAGGCAACCTATACATTGTAAAAAAAATTAATTAATTTTTATGTCATGCATTTATTGTTTTTGTTGTGTTTCCAGTTGAGCTCATATGCTAATTTCAGAGTTCGATCGCTTGCACGTGGAGAAAGGAAAGACATGAGCCCACTGTGGCTAGGAATTGTGGCCAAGTACAGTGCCATGTGCGGCCATGCAGATCGTATGCTATCAATCGTGTGGGACGCGTGCACCAACTACACCCTTCAAAAATCAAGTGTGGCCAGACGGCTGAGTACACGGCTCGTGAGGAGTCTCATGGGCTAGCCCGTGGAGCATGTACGTGCCAGGTATGATTCTTAAATCCTGAGTTATGATACACGATAGGTCCACATGAATCGTCTCATGCCTGACGGCTTGTATGGTCAGCCGTTCGAAGGGTGCGCACATTGCCAGCCATATTTCATAAGGAAATCGCACAAGTGTGGGGAAATGGTCAACCAAATAGACCGTGACACATGTCACGACCTGTGCGGATGATCGTGGAGGTGACGTCGTCCAATGGTCTGTCAAGTAAATGCAAATTTTCTTCAAGTAAGGGTCAATGGATTGTCTAAATGGACGGTGACACATATCATAGGCTGTGAGGCCGTCCATGTGGAGGAGAGAGAAATGCTCAACTATGTTGACCAAGGGATTTAAATATCCCTATTTGACCCCAACAACCCACTTCAGGATTTTCCCTTCTCTCTCTATTCTCACGGCTCTCTCCCCTTCTCTCACACCTCCTCTCCAAAATTCCCAAGAACTTCCAAAAATTTCTGTATTTTTTTAGACGATTTGTGAGTCTGTTTCATGGATCATGGCTCAATATAAGTGTGGATCTCTACTCCTTCAAGCAAGTCTTCTTCCGCACTGCTGCTCATCAAAGTAAGAACTTAATTTCGCTATCTTCTAGTTTATGTTTTGGTGCTTGCATATGTAGGTCTTGGTGCAAAAGTATTTCTTTATTGGTTTAATGCTTCATGATTCATATTATTGATATTGGATGTGCACGTGGTGGTGAAAACCACCATTGTTGAGTTCTTAAGGTCTTAACTATGAAAGTAAAGATTTTGGGTGATTTTTGGCATGATTTTGGGGGAAATTGACTTGTATAGGCTTTTGTGTTGATTGAATCATGATTGAGTAGGGTGAAATTGCATGAACTTGTATGTATGTTCATGGTGAGTAGAAAATTAGTCAAAGGCGGGGTTGGGGGGTCGGATAGCCGTTTACACGAACCGTGTCATGTTTCATGGACCATGTAACAGCCCGTGACGTGTCGTCTGCCAAACCACATGTCCAAGTTCCCTATTAGTAGCCCTTTCACGGACCGTGTCTCGCTACGCAGGCCATGTAGGGTCACCTTGATACTGTACCATTCATTTTTATATTACTTAGGTTGCTTGTTAATTTTAATTCATATATATTCTTAAGTGCGATAGCCCTATGATAGACTCGGTGATGCCACTCTTAAGGGTTATTATCACTTTTATGGCACAGGGGAAGTCTGAGTACTCATTAGTGCATCAACCTACTTGTGTGATAATTTCTTATGAATTATATTATTTGTGGCACTTGCAAGTACTATGGGTCCACACCCCAGGCTAGTCGACGAATGACAAGGACAAGCCTGTGTCACGTCTCCATGGTTCCCCAACCGTATCATCTCGCCATCAAACTAGGAGTGACTTAGGCGATGACTCCTCCAGTGGGTCCTAGGTTTGGTATACGGGCAAGTCTCCCATCACTCTCCTTGTACTACATGTGCCTATGCATCAGGCCGACGCAGAGCCCCCCCCTAGTCTAATAAGGGGGTTCCTTTCACGGCAGTTAAGGAGGAGGCAGATGCTGCCGAACAGGAGGAGAATACTTCAGACCAAGAAGAGTGGGTGTAAACTCTAGAGGTTGAGGGTCACGAAACTGAGGATCAGGCAGAGAAAATTGAACTCTGGGAAAGTGATGATGAGGCTATACATTTTGTAGTCTCCTGGATGGCGGATCCCGAAACTGCCAGGGCAATTACTGTTTTTCTGAGGGGTCGGTGGACAGTCCAATGAGCTAAGGATATTTATGTTAATGGGCTTACAAAAGGTTTTGGGGGTTTCCAACAGCGGTCGGTTATCCCGGAGGTTCAAGTCCTCACGAACCTACTTGACAGCATTTCATAAATCAAAGATACTTTTGAATCACATAAGTTGGGTTGGATGGCGTAACCACATAGGTACTATGGGCCTGTCATAGTTGAGGAGTTCTATTCTAATTAAGCTGCTAGTCTACTGAAGTCCATAGAGTGTACCTAGCTTAAGAAGGTGAAGCGACAGATCACACTTGGTAGGTCCCTGCGATCACATGTGATGGTTCAAGGTACATGAGTGAATATTTCAGAAACTACCATCAACCACTTCCTACTTGGGCCAGATTATCAAGCTACTCCAGATGGCTAATTCATGGATAGACACATGCGAATTATGGATGAGGGGCAGATGTCCGACTCGGCATCTCGGGCTGAACTGTTGGGATGGATTGCCGAATGAGTTGTCATTGAGGGGGTGGCAACACCTTGGGTTAAGAACCCCAAGTGTCCTATCGCCAAAGCATCTCTGACATTTGCTGCAAAATTTTGGTGGTCGGTGGTGTGGGCCAGGGTGAGACCCATAGGTAACAACAATCTACTCCAGCATTCACATGCCTCTCTAATAGAATGCCTGATGTCCAGGTATCGAATCAATGTGGGATGAATGATTGCCTTGGAGATACGGGACTAGGCCTTATCTGAGAGAGCTGGCATGCCTTTCCCGTGTTTGGTTCGTGGCTTTTGCAAATAGGCGGGTGTTCCTGCTACTCACTTTTAGGACAAGAAATTAGCTCCCAAGGGCGTGGCCAACATGGCCCTAATTAAGGATGTCCAAAACCCTCTCATGAAGAGTAGACCACGTTCACTAGGGGGCCCAACAAACTTCCCCTCAGCACCTCCACAGCAACCTTGTCATTTGAGGACTACACCACCGCCCCACCATCAGGCATGACTTCTAAGCAGCTTGAGGGTAGTGGTGTAGCTTCTCTGGTACAACAAGGTTATACATATGTGCCCTATGAGTTCCTGGCCAGAATAATGGTAGACCAATGGTAGACACATGCCATCGTAGATTAGATAGTAGAAAGGATTTCGTATGTGGTCCGGTCTCACTCACAATGGGTGGTGGACCAATGTAACAAAGGTCTTCTAAATCGAATTACACCTTGCATGACCAAGTCACCACTTTGGAGGATACTTCCATAACATGTTTGGGAGTATTTCTGGGGACGAAATGAAAAATCTGGTTCATACGGTAAATGATATGAAGGCCCAGATTACTCAGCTAACTGCACAATACAGGCCCCCACACCAGCTCCACCTTTGGAATCTTAGATGAGCCTGTTCAATGCCCTAGTGGCGCCTGTTCTCGAAGAGATATGGGGTGTTTTATCTACCACAGCTATTGCACCCGCACCACCTACTGATCAGCCCAAGAGAAAGGACAAAGGTAAGCGACACGAGACAACCTAAGGCAGAGGGAAAAATACGAGAGCCAAAACCTCCATTTCTCCTACCCGTTGTCCCCCACCAAATTAGTCCTCCCATGACCGATAAAAAGAAGAAGAGCGGTAGATGTGCAAGGCCTCTAGGTCCTAGCGCCGCGCAGCAGCCAAATAGGCAAAATGAGAGCGGCTAACCGAAGAGGTGATAGAGACCCCCGGGAAGGTCTAGTCTCACCAACACTGCTGATGCCTAGAACGTCCCAGGTATTTTCTATCCCCCTATCTATTCATTCACTCGTGTTATGGTATAGTAAGGACACTACACTGTCTTTTTGGAGCGGGTGGGGCATCCTGCTACTTGAGAGTTTTTCTTGCCATGCTTCTTTTCTCTCAAGTATATTATCCAGTAGAACTGGCAAGTTTAGGTCATAATGTTTGTGTAAATATAAGTGTTCACAGAATTCTAGGGTATCCCTTATGTTGATCTTTATAATATCCCATGTGACGATATTAAAGTTATAAGTGTTTGCATCTCACACTTACTAACTTGTATGATTACGAGTAAGCATTGTGTGTGCATGGTTGGCATTCTGATGAATGAAGCAGGTCTACATGAGTTAGTACTAATTAGTGTAGAAGATGTGTCGTATGTGTGTAAGCTAATTGCATAATCCAGTCGACGCACTTGTGAGATAGAACTTACCTAGTTAGTCCCACTAAAATAATTGAATGACTGGATTAGGATGTGATCTTAGGCCATTGTTGTTGACTAGTCACTTAGCCCGAAAATTGACCAACCAAATGAAATTTTCCCTCTTGAACCAAAAGTTGGGCCTAAATGGACCCTTTCTTTGAAATCACCCAAATTCACTTCCGCAAATCTATCTGTTGACCTTTATTTTGGCCTTGGTCTCTCCAAGGACATTGTGAACCTCCGCCTAGGTCAAAAGCTTAAATTGAGGATGGCTTATATTGGCCTTGGTCCCTTAGAAAGATATTGTGAACCTTGACCTAAGCCAAAGGCTTAAGTTGAGGGGTGGCTAGTGTAGGGGAAACAGAAAAATGAGTGTGAAGAAGAATAAAATGTGGCACCGGTTCGTTTCATGGGAACACCTTGAGAAAAAGAAATGGGTTGTGACCATGAGAAAAATGAATGAGCGAAAATGAAAAGAACAAACATGAGTAAATGAACACGGAAATCACTCCCCGTACTATAAAAAGTTGGAGAAATAGGGGCAATAAGTGTTGGAGACCAAAAAGCAAATGCCTGACTCGAAACAAATGTCTGGGAGAGGTTGTTTAGTCACTTTAATCCTAAATATACTGATCCCGAGCCTATGCTGCAAGCTGCAAAAGTCCTAATATGATCTTAAAAAAGCCCATTCAAGAGTTAACGTGGTGAAAATAAGGGCAAGTTTATCGATACGAGTATGTCAACTAAAAGTCATTTCTGAGAGTAAGTGACTAGATTCCAGTCTTTGTCTTACATGCTTATATTGACTGAGAGACTTCTTTGTGGTGAGGGAACTATCTTTTGCATTAATTGGTTGCTAACTCAACTGGGGTATCTTTACTCCTGATCATATGTGGACTGACCATGCATGCATGATGTTTGACTTAATCTTTATGGGTCTGTATGGGGTGTAAGCACATTCTTAAACTTGTTAGTGGGGCATACGTATTGAAAATTGTGGGGAGATCCATATTCTGAGTGAGCATTTGTTATTTATGCATTATTTGGTTGAGTCTTTATTTCTTGAGGACAAGCAATCACTCTAAGTTGAGGGTGTTGATTAGTCATAGAAATACGACTCTTATAACCCTTTAAACAAAGGATTTTTGTGAGTTCTCAAGCAAACTTGTCATTTTCATGTTTGTTGTTGTTTTTTAGGAAAAATTATTGAGGTGTGGATAAAGGGACGAATGAGAGTAAAATGAACATAAAGAAGCCAAAGTGTGGGTATTCAAGAGCGGCCCAGGCAACTAGAAAAGAATTAAGGCCAAGTGAAGGACCACGTGGACTTCCATGGCTTGTGTGACTACCCGCGAGTCGTGAGGTCCTTCATGGCCTCACACTTGGCCATGTGGGATGGCATGGCAGTGAAAAATGGCCAAGGCAGGCCTAACAGCACACTAAACGGGCCTTGAGAAGTGAGATGGGTTGTTGGTTGGTCCGTCAAAGTGACGCGAAGGGTAGTTATCATCGAAAAATGGGCAAAATATGCAAAGTGTAAGCAAACGGGGCCCTGTCACGGGCAGTATGACCAACCACGGTCCATGACATGGGCCATGGTGATGATAGATGTGGTTAAAAGGTCAACAGGGACAAGATGGTCCATGAAATGGACCGTCAACTGTCGTACGAGCCATTTACCTGTGTGTGAAAAGTGACGCAATAGAGCAAGTGTGAAAACCCAAGTATAGTCACATGGACCATTTGACGGTTCGTCAACCGTCTCACGGGCCGTGTGGTGGCCCGTGCCCATGCCGACGTGGTTTTTCCTATTTTAAAAATTGATTAGGTTTTCCCTGTCTATAAAGAGTCTTTTTATTTCATTTTTAGGGAGTCTTGGGGGCCTTAGAGTGAGAAAGCACTGAAAAACACTATCTTCCTTGAGATTTCACAAAACTTTGGGATTTTTCTTATCTTGTTCAATATTGTAACTCGTGCATTCATTGATTCTTCGATAGTAAGTCATTTATTATGAATTCTTTGTATCATTGTGGGTTTTCTTTCTATGCTAGGCTAAACCCATAACTAGGGTTGTGGGAACCATGACAGATCAATAAGATAGGCGAATATGGGGTAAATCTTGGGATTGATTAGCATATATATCGTAGTAATCATTATTATAATTTCTTCCTTGATGAGTCAACGCATTAGGGTAAGCCTTTATTCATTACATGCCCGAAAAGGATGTTTTGATTAGGAAAAGAGTTCTATGACGGAAATTCGAGATTTTTAACATAGTTAAGTACTTAAGACCGAAAGGTAAGAATATTCCGAGATTGACAAGAAGGGTTAGTAAGTATATGTTCTGAGACTGAAAGGTGATGAATTATATGCATCTAAGAAGGACCGAGAGGTGAATTAGATGTTACATAACTTATTAGATTTTATATACGTGATCATGAACGAGTTTACCACTAGATTCGATTATCACATTAGATATCATGGGGAACACAATTCTAGCTTCGCATAAATTTCTTGAAATCTAGTAGTCCTTGCACTCATTTATTACTTTATTTTATTAACTTAGTTTGAAAAATCAAAATCCCCCATTTACTTTATGCACTGTTGTTTTGGGAATAAACATTACATCTGAAAATGGTGCTAATAGATATATTCTCACGCATTCCCTGTGGGATCGAACTCAATTCTGGTTGAGTTCTATATTTGATCAACAATCGCTTTACCATTCCTTTTGGAGAGTAAATTTGGGTGTACCACGTCGCGGCCAAAGCGCTGATGGCCACTGAAAATCAAAAATTAGCGAAAATTATTTTTCGCTATGGGTCCTCTAAAATCGGGGTTATTTCCATTTGGCACTCAATATTTTTCCCTGATCAAGAATATCAAGTCGAATTTTTGATATCACACATGAATTTTAAAATATATGAAAATTACGATTATTGGCATTTTCGAAGCACATTTTTGAAGCTTTTTGGGGAGTTTTACATACACTTAAAACATATGTGGAATAAAAATGGGAAAGGGACTATGGATGACATATGATAATGAAGCAACATTCGAAAAGGAACATATATATATATCCATAAAGCATATTGTCTAAACCATAGACAGACGGAACTGGTAACAGTTAGTTTCTATCAAATAGAAAAGGTTTTATGCATAAATAACATAGAATGTAAAAGCCTCAAAAGGCCAACATAAAAATTAATGTCTTAAGTACAAAGCAAGAATAAAAATGGTAGAGACTCGAACTAAAGGCTCACCACAAAAGTACTAGTCTCGAATGCCTGAAAATAACCACGAGCCGATTAAGAAGCACTTGTCCCTTCACGGTTAAATCATGCAGGAAAAATATGCGTTAGTACTTTTGAAATGTAATAAGTATGTGAGATGCAATGCAAACATGAAATTATAATGCCATCATTCATAAGTAAAACATATATATATGAGACAGTAAAAGTAAATTAATAGGAGCTTAAACATGCATAAGGAAGAACGCTCAATATGAACAAGAACAAATACAAAAAGAGAAAACATGTGATGGAACCATATCATAGAGTCATAAACGTGTGACAGTAGACATTAAATGACAAATAATACCATGTGAGCTACTACATGAAATTCAACATAACCCCCTACATTAGCACGGGAAGACCACTTGTCAGGTGGAACTCCATCATTTCATATGCATCTTTATATAAGATAAATAGCCTACGTGGATCCACTAGCTTAGCCAACAAGGTCTCCTATGGTGTCACACAGTTAATGGGACAAAGTGTTATTTCTAGGATTCTCATACTGAATCCCACCATGATGCCTCATTCGGTGCTAATCCATCCCATGAAAATTTTAAAATATATACTTTATCAATTCATGACACTTTAAAATAATAAGTAGCAAGTCTTAGAAGTAGCTCGAACTTCAGAACCTCCAACTGAGTATTATCCTTTCATCTTAGGGACCTTCTTAAACATTGTTAGGGCAATTGTCAACATGCTTATATCTTTGACAAATCATCTCTTTAAAAAAAATTTTAATGTCCTAATCATCATCATATATCATGTAAAACTTAACTTGAAACTTAGTGGGCTAAGTTCTTAAGTTGAAACATTCATGGTAAAACAGTCCACACTCCAATACCTAAACTCACATCATTGGGGCCATCATAATTAATTTGAAAACATGTAAATACTTATTAAAAATCATAGGATATCATTGAAACTATTTAATAACATAAAATATCATGATATCATCATTAGCATGCATGGTAACTTGAAGGAACTTAATGAAAAAGCAAAATGACATTATAAAAGACTTCGTTGGTGAGAGGAGACCCACAAATCAAACTCATATACTTTGGTAAGATTTAGGAAGACGGAATTTGTTATTGAAGAAAGAACCCCTTAAAACCCTAGCCTCCTTATCTTGTTCTTCTTCTCTAGAGAATTTTCTTGCCTTAGGAATTTTAGGAATTGAAGAATGAAAGAAAGGATGAGGTTTTTAGTGCTTTATGGTCCAATTTAGGACTAAAAAACCACCAAAACAACATAGCTTAGGATTCGAATTGGCAAGAATGACAAAACTATCCTTCATTAAAAACTGTCGGATTCCATTTATGAGACTCCAGTTATAGGTTGTAGTTTGAACCATGGACCGTAGTCTTGTTTTCCTTTTCCAATCTTCAAAAACTATTTTGTCAACCCAAACCACGAGAACCCCACTTAAGTGTCATCCCCTGACTTACAGGTCGTGGTTGGACTCGTAGAGTCCTTCCGCGCTTAGTCAATTTCCACTTTTATGGGCCCTTTTTCTACGAAGATGAACTATGGGCCGTAGGATATCTACGGATAGTCTTGTTAATCATAGACCACCTTTCAAAAACTTCAAATTTTCTTCATGTCTGGTGTATTCTCCTACGACCATTCCTACGAACATACACTGACCTACGGTTCGTAACTGGCTTCGTGTGTTTCCCCACACTAGAAACGTTTTCTCTTTCCTGAAGTTCATATTTATGGGCCAGACCTACGGTAAGTGGTCCCATCTACGGACCATAGACTCAACCTCGTAAATTGACTTTAGACATTTTTTAGACAACTTTTCAGTACTCCTAGGCTCCTAAACTGATTTACACCCCTTGCAGCATGCTCCTCTGCGGGCTCATTAGTATGTGTCATAGGTATGACATCATTATTGCTCGTGTTAACTTTCTGTAGACAGAAGAGTGAAAGAGGTTAAATATCAATTTGGATCACTAAATATTACTTGGAATCACGTCATAGCATGAAAGAAGTGAGAAAGGAAATATAAGAGAAATTTTCTAATTTCATGTAGCCTCTAAAAGAAATATAAATGTCTCTATACCATTCTATAATATTCTACCAGACTTATTTTGGTACAATGAGATCGATGAATCAAAGCTCTGATACTAATTTTGTCATGATCCCAAGCGGGCCCTCAGTAGCACTCACACTAACCTCCCAGTGGGATATACTTTAACCCAACTAGCCTTACTTGCACAAATTAGACAATTTAAAATTATAGTAGCAAGTTTAAATATGCAAACAGATTGAGTTTTTATAAACTCAAGCAGAAATCTAAACCAATAACAATAATCCACAGGAATTAAAATTTTTTATACTAAAATTTTATCTAAGTATCTAACATGCGTGGATGCAACCCGTAAACTAAATAACCAAATAAATAAATGTTTGAGTTCAAAACAAGTAGACAAAGATAGGAGAAGAATTCATAGTAGCTCAAAAGATGCTAGCTCACCTTTGAATCCTCGATAGTAATTGTGTAACAAAGTTCTATTTGCAGCCGCTGAAAGATGATATGTACTTAACAAAAAATAACAAATACAAGATCAATATACATCACAATAGTGTGTTGGAAGGATTATGCAGCTACTCTAATAAATGAAATATAAAACAAGCAACTAAAGCACAGTAATTTATACATTATATTAAAAATAATACAACATTCATAATTCATTTATATATATACCAATCTCAATTTATCAACTCAAGGCAATATTAATCATAGTCCTCTCAAGGGATCCAGATGCAAACAAGTTATATGTCAGAATGTGATATCTGATCTAATAATGTGCCGAAATATAACATCCAATTCAATAATATGTTAGAACATGACATTCGATCTAACAATATGTTAGAACGTGGTACTTGATCCAATAATATGTCACAATGTGATGCTCGATCTAATAATATATCGAAACATGAAATCTGATACACAAGCACAACTATAATCACAATCCTAATCACACTCACAATTAATAAGGCAAAACTGGTTAATTCAAGTAATGAATTTATTGCATGCAATTTGATTATGAGAGGTTGTCAATTATTTTACGTCGTCATTTCTTTTTTCACATACATGCTAGAAGTGCCATGAAATATTTAACATGCATATATCACACAAATATGAATATTAAACTACACCTATCTCAATTCAAAACTTGACATATGTATAATTAAAGCTTCCTCTTTTTTAAGGTTCTAACTCAATCTTGGTCTATAAACAATAAAGAAAATATGTATACGCAATAATAATAGTCTAATTTACCCGAATTATAGCAAAAATCCTAATCTTTGGTCACTTTCATGATTATCTCCCTCAGTTAGGACTTTTATCCAATACCAATATAGGCCTAAATGTTTTCTTATTTCAATTTTCTCTAGTATATAAGGTTTAGGAATTAATGTTGTCACGGCCCAACCGAGGGTCACGACCAGTGCCCGTTAGGGCACTTAATCATATATTAAATGGAATTTCGCAATTAAACGTGCTAGAAACCTACCGAAATTTCAGCAGAGTTTCCTCTGTTTTAGTGACTAACCTCACCTGCAAATTAAGACC
>JAABOM020122112.1:0-22401 GCA_011800125.2 Solanum clarkiae | reverse complement strand
TATATATATATATATATACTTGTATATATGCCAAAAGATAATGACTATTGTATATCTACAAATTATCTATACTACCTAAACATGTCGGTTCAACAGAAAGTAAATATCCACGAGGAAAAAGAACACAGAAAAGAAAACCTCGAGATCAAAATTTGGGGTATTTATGGAACCTAAGATACTCAGACTTCACCAAGATCCATAACTGCCCAAACCCCATCGAAATGGTTGTGCATTGTCCTCAATGCACCAAATCAAGAAACAATAGAGAATATAGGAGTAAAATAAAACATATCTTGGGTTGCCTCCCAAGCAGCGCCTGATTTATTGTCACAAATCAACTTAGTTCACTTGGTTACTCAGACTTCACCACTTTCTCAAACCTTGATCCTCCACAAGTTTGCTTTTTCTTCCATATTGAACTTATGAATTGGACCCCTAATTTCTTTTCCAACTTTCTATCATGCTCAAAGGGTGGTGGTATGAGAATGAGGGGAATGAGTACTAGATTTTGCAAGTTATTTGGAGTAGAGGCTCCCAACCTAAACTTCTCGTAGACCATATGGGGCTTCAGATTTATGCTAGCACCAAGATCACATATTGCCCTTCCAAACTCTCTGTCTTTAGTTATGCAGGGTATGGTAGGTATCTTCTCTACTGACTCGATGAGAAGAGTGTTCATGGATAGTTGTTTTAGCATGGACAGAGAGTCCTTGACCTTGCTTTCGTCCTCCCTCTTCTTGAGTCTTTGATAGAAAAGAGGAGGAGGCCTTGGGAGAGGCTTGTACTGTTTTGGCTCTTCAACTGATTCATTTACCACGTCATTGCGACACTCGTCTCCTTCAACCACATCCTTATCAGTAACTACTTCCTCCTGAATATCTTCTACAACAACCAGCACACGAGAATCAATAGTATTCTTACGACACCTGCTAGTAACCTCCGTACATTGCCCTTCATCCTCCGAACTTTGTGGTATCATAAGGCAATGTACCACTTTAATGCTACTTAAATAGAGTTGATACCTGGCCAAACTATTGCTGAAGCTATTTAATAGCCAAAGAATGAAAAATCTATATTTTCATTGATGTTTGCAATTTCTGATCTCATTTTACATAGAGTCTTATCCAGTGTCTGGCCTTCTTCAGCAGGTGGTCAAACATCTCCTCAACTCTTGAGTTGCTTGTGCTTGCATCGTGGTGGTATAGTGGCACATAAGGAACATTTCTAGAACCATCTCTGCCACTCCACTCAACGTCTGGCCCCCTATTTTTCTCACAATAATCACCCTGGCTATCTCTGTAAACACATTCTCTTCCATAGGTCTAATTTTGGTTTCCCTGACCTTGGCACCACTGGTCTTGATTGGACCATTGAGCGTTCGGCTGAAAATCCCACATTTGATCAGCGGAAAACAAGTGTCCTCCTTATAATATAGTTCCTCGTACATGAGCACACGTGGAGGCTAATATTGTGATCAGGGACACTCTATACATCTTCTCTTTTTTTATATGTCCTGGAAAGAAACAAAACAAAACAAATAAAAGTAAGAGAATCTAGTAATTAAAACGTGAGTTAACTAATAGTGATATCGAGTCAAGAAACTAGTCACATACTCTGACAATGGTACCATAATTTTGATCTGATGTTCACGCTCCAATAAGAAAGGGTCGCTGTCAGTAATTCACCTAACCAAAGGTTAGGATCGAATCCACAGGTAATATGAGGCTTGACTATCGAGATCCATTACTAATCATTTCAAGCATCAATTACTAAAATATCTAAATGGGGGTTTTCTTTGTAATTCAAGAATAAAAATAAAATCTGAACTGACTATGCAGGAAGAGACACAAATTTAGGAACAACATGGCAATTGTGCTTCCCATGATTCACTGACTCAATTACTCTAGACAACATAAATTTAATTGGGAATTCACATTCAGGATGGTAACTTAGGTTCTTCCATCCCTCTTGTGAAGGTAAAGGTCGAATTTCACCATGGCACTTGGTCGGCTACCATGGCGTGCCAACTAGTTGTTACCTATTGTCCCAGTCAACCTTTCCTTGGTCAGGTTTGGTCGGTTAGATGAGAACACACCAACCGAATCCGATCATTTGTTTCCCTTTTCCTATTCATCACTACCTTGGTCGGGATCGTGATAGTAGGCAGTGTTTGGTGTTGGCCACCACAAAACAACAATCAAAATGAAGGAACATAAAGAACATGCAAAACCCCAGTCAAAGAAATGCAAAAAGTCTAGGTTATTTCAAGTCAACTACTCATGGTTCCCACAACCCCAAGTTGTGGGTGCTTAGCTACTCATGGCTAAGGAAAAATCAATAATAATGCAAATAAATGACATAGTTGAGAGGTTACCCAAAGCAATGAAAAGCAAGAACACCTTCAAGTTGAAAACCACAAGATTTGGTTAAGGGCAAATGAGTACAATGTGGGTTTTCAATTCCCCAAAAGTGGGTCTACAAATTGAAAGATAAAAATCTACTCTAAACCCTAAAAATGCTCCTATAATATTTACAAGTAGTCTTGAATGTCTAGTCTCTCCAAAAATAAACCCTCACATAAAGTATATATATTATTTACAAATTTAAACCTAAAAATTACAAAAGATAGCTGGTAGCAGGTATATCGCACAGGTACAACTCGTGGGGTGATATATGAGTCGTAATCAGCATCTCGTAGTCAGCACATAGCATTTTGGACTTCATTGTTATGACCCACTATTACGAGTCGTTGCTCGGGCTACGACACGTATGCTCCTTTTATAGTTTAGGCCTTCGGGTTTCGGTCAAACATTTTGGCTCTCTGATTCTTGCTACGAGTCCACCTATACTAGTCGTAGTTCAACTTATGACCCATAGGATGGGCTCGTAGGGTTGACCTCCACTTAGTAGATTTCTGAGTTTTTTGGTCTCTGTTTCTTGCTATGATACACCCTACGACTTGTAGCTTGGGCTACGACTCGTAGGTGAGGCGTATGTCCTGTGATTCAGTGAAATCTGCAACTTTTTTAAAATCATGCCAACCTAACATTTCTGCAAGATCAACACAAAAACACATAAAAATCATAAAAAAAGTCGCATTAAAAACTCACAAAATCCCTTGTTTGGGGCATCAAATGTGTTATATTTTGATAGCATATCAATCATAAGGTAAGATTTTATGCAAGATACAAACTAAAAATTTCTATACACCTACCTAGCAACAATAGATGCACCAATAGGAGTAGAAACTGCATGACTCATGCAACAACTTTGACTCAACATGGAACTTTCTAGTAACAAAGGAAAGGGTGGCACACAAATCAATCAAAGCATATACATCAAGATCAAAGATTTTCAACATATCGGCAACAACATCGGGGACCTCACCAACCCCTTGCCTCTTATGTAGAGCATAGCATCGATTGTCCCTTGGGGCACCACCTCTACCCAATGGAACCACATTTGCACCCTAAACCTTGCCATGGTATCCCGGACAATCTACCTTCTTGTGACCTAGCTCCCCACATTCAAAACATACATTGGAACCCTTCAAACTTGGGTCGTTATGAATCTTCCCACACGTAGTACACACATCAATGGGAGCCACACCACCAACACCTTGAGGCCTAGGGAAGTCATTGACAAACCCCCTATTTGTAGCATGAGGAGGCCCTTGGCCTTGATGGATTCGACCACCCCTATGGAGTTTGCCCCCAATACGAGCTCTCTTGGCCTCATGGTCCCTCCTCTTTCTCAACTTTTTTTCTTCCATTTGCATGGCATATGTCATTAACCGAGTAAGGGCCATATCACTAATAAGCAAGGTGGACCGGCACTCTTCACTTACCAAATCGGACACCCACATAACAAAATTATCGATCCTTGACCTAGGGTCATCCATCAAATGAGGAGCATACTTTGAAAGTTGATTAAATTTGAGGGCATATCCCTCACACTCATACCACCTTGTTTTATGTTCAAATTCAACCAACTTTGCTTCCCTAAGCTCAAGAGGGAAGAGCCGATTAAGGATGGCCAATTTGAATTCCTTCGAAAGCACCACATAGCCATTAAACGTCTCACCTTTCCATTGATCAAACCAAATTTGGGCCACCCCATGATTTAGTACACCGCCAACTCTGCCTTCTCATTTGGCCCAATACCCATGATTGATAAGATTTTATAGACTTTATCAATAAACTCTTGTGGATGCTTATGCACCTTTGACCAATGGGAAACCAGAGGATTCAACCTCATGAAGTCCCATAACCTTGCTCCTGGAGTAATAGCATGAGGGCCTTGGGCCTCTTGTTGGACTTGGTTGGCCAACACTTGGGCAAGCATACCAAGAGCATCCTAGAGCTCACAATTGGTAGGTTGCTCCTCGGGGGTTTGGGCCTGTCTTCCTCTAGTATTCGTCATGATCTAGCATAGAAAAGAACAATCTTTAGGGGGGAATACTTGTAAAAAATCTATAGAATGACTTAGTAGATGAAGAAAGGAAATATTTCCTAAAACACCTCATAGCCTCCTATTAATAGTCATGGCGCACTTCACAACCATGAGTAGAACTCTACTCAATGAGGTATGGTGGACTATGAGGATCTATCAACCTAGTCCTCTGATACTAAGTTTGTCATGACCCAAGCCTAGGGCTTAGACATGACACGATAAATAGAGAACCCGAAGGTACCCCAAACAAGCCTCTTAACTTGTCATTACACATCCTTGTTCACAGAAGCATAAAAAAATATAAATTGAAAATAGGGACAATAGGACTAAGAGAAAGCTTGCATAAATGCCATAATCAAGAGACAAAAGTTAAAGCTCATACATAAATACACAATATGTCCAACAAACACCTCTAAATACATAGATAGAGCAGAGGCCAAGACAAAGTAACCAGGCTCACCCTCATAGTCAAATAGCACATAAGATAGTGTCTCAATACATAGATAAGAGAAAAACATAAACCAAAGTCTCCAAAATGGAGGACTCAGCAACAAGCTTAGAATTGCACCGTCTAGCCATGTGGAGGAGGATGATCAACTTGGGCACCAGTTCCTACGTGGTGATATCATGTGGGCAAGAGTATGCGTTAGTACGTTTGAATATATTAAGTATGTGGGATGCAATGCAACAAGAGACAAGCTTCATAATCAGCATGCATGACAATAGGAAATAGGCATGGTATAGCAATATGTCATGTATAATCAATGCATAAGTCAAACATGTTTAGGTAATCCATGATCACATAGAATATCATATGTGAAAAGGTGACCAAGCTAGGTTTACAAAGTTCGAACCCCTCGGAAGGTTGTTGATGCTGCCACCTGATGACCTAGGTGGAGATTAGTATTAACCCTCTTTCTAAGTTGATGACGATGCCACCCCATCACACTAGTGGAGATGAGTATTAACCCTCATTCTAGGTTACCCAGGCTCTTGTCCCCCCGGATTAGGCATGGTCTATGCAACACTTTATATAGTATTCATCATAAGCTCTAATGAAATACCTCATGTAGGAATAATTATGTACATAAGCTCATTTCATCATCATAAATCATTCATATCATATCTCATGCTTTTGACCTTCAATTCCTCAAGAAACCATAACCGGACATTTTATTAAACACCTAGGGGGTGTGTAATGGGGGTAAAAGAGCATGCAATATGGAGATGAAATCATGCAGGAAAATCAGTGGTAAAATCTTTAATCAACACCTTACAACACCCCTAAGACATTCATATCAAAACCCCTCATCAAATCCAACCTTAGATCCAAGATTTGAAGCTCAAAACATGCTAAAACAACCATAGTTTCATGAACTGAAATCAATGTGCATTAAATTTCTCGATATGAAAGACTCACATGTAAAATCAACTTTAAAACATGTTAATTAAGAAAAAGAGGGTTAAGGCACCATAGACGTAAGGACCCAATAGTTCAACACCACAAACCTTAGCTTTTGTGAAGTTCTTAAAGAAGACTCTAATGGAGATTTGAAGTTTGGGTGAGATCCTTGAAAAAATCCTTGAGATTGGCCTTGAGTTTGGGACTTAAATTTAGGGTTAAAAATGAGTCCAAGTGTTTGGGGAAATATTAGGGAATGTTTTGGGTGATATGAGGTTGAAATAAGGCTAAGTATAGGTGAAAATACGTGTGGGAGAACTTAGGTCAAATGCTTAGAAAAATCTGGGTGAAGTAGGAAAAGACAGTGCAGAAATAACACCTCTCTGCATCGCAGAGAGGTCGCGAATGCCCACTCGAAATTGGACCAAGAAAAATCTCACAATTCGATTCCTTTGCTTTAAATTTGAGGTTAGACACTTGTCACCCTAATTTGGACCCCTTGAACGGGAATGTGATGTCAGATTTTTGAAATTTCAAATGGATTTTTAGATATACGAAAAATAAGATTCAGGGCACTTTTGATGCACGTTTTCGGGAACTTTTTGGGGTCGTTTCAACATCTCTATGTGGGCTAATATTTTCTTTTTTGTGTCTCTTATATATGTCACTTTGAAATTCGGGGACAAATATTTCCAAGGGGGAGATATAGTAATGACTACAAAAAGTGTCCTAAAACGTGGCTCGAAAGTGCTCAGAATCGTAATTTCCATATATCTCAAAATTCATGTGTAATATTGAAAGTTCGACTTTATATTCTTGTTGAGTGGGTCATTTTGAGTGGAAACTGGGTATGTCCCTGATTTAATGGAAAAATGATTAGCAATTTCGATTTTCTAAAAATGTAATTTCCTGTGGGGTATGATGAAATAAAGAAAAATGGCTCTTTAAACTTTTTGTGCTCATTTCAATTGTTAAGTAGCAGTTAGTCAATGCAACTTTCAATGCTCATCATGGGTCATTGGGAAACAGTCGCGCTATGTTTTTAAACATAGGGATCAGGCTGCGTACATCTGACCCCCCTTACCCCGCAATAGGAGGGATCCTTTGAGGCATTGGGGTAATGTTGTTATTGCAATTTCCTGTGGGGTTTATGAGTCCCTTTCACGATGCGCACCACTGTTAAACTGGTGCAGATTTTTCACTTCATTCTAAGACTTTTATGTCTTGGACCTATGTGTTCCCAAATATGAAAATACCTTTTCCAATACAAATTCAAACACTTAGCCAAATATTTTACTCCTAAACTCAAGTCTAAAAACCCTTTCCGGATCTTAAGAATTGCACTCAAGCTTCAAGTCTCTATCTCTAATCTTCAACAAGTTCATCTCAAAAGCTATTGTATTAGGGATTCTTTCATAGGTTCCTTTCGCCCATGATACCGAAGCTTCTTTTTACTTAAATTTGCATGATTTAAGGAAGATTTACTCATAGGTCTTATTTATTATGAAAATCACTGCATAATATGTTGGTTGTTTATGAAATTGTAACTATTTTACTATGTTTTGGACAATGACTCTAAGATCTAATGTGAGAACTGCTGAAGGGTTTTGATGTATATTGCTTGAGGGTGTTACCAAGTATCTATTCAAGGTTTTACGTTGAAATTTCTAGCATGATTTCACTCTTGAATTATATGGTTTTACACCAGAACTACACACCCTCTAAGTGTTTGATAAAATCTCCGGTTATGGTTTCATGAGGAATTGAAGGTCCAATGCATGTCTTATGAGTTGAATAACTATATAATGATGAAATGATTATATGATGATGAAATGATGATATGATGATGAAATGATGATGAATGATGATGAAATAAATGTATGTATATGGTATTCTCCATAGAGTGTTGGAATATGACCATGTCCTACTAGGGGGTTGTATGCTAGGTCACCTTGTCAGGGGGTTCGTACCTTGATAACCTATCTCTGGCACCACGGGTGGTATTGTACAACTATCCATGAACCTAGTTGGGGGTTTGTACCCATCAACCTATTGGGGGGTTTGTACTCCGACACCACAGGTGGTAGGGTGCGACGATCCACCAACCTATTCAGGGATTTATACTCCAGCACCACAGGTGGTACGGTGGATGATCTACCAACTTGTAGACATGGTTTGTACCTTAATCACCATAGGTCGTAGGGTGTGACAATCCACCAATAGTTTAATGGTCTCTTCTTATACATATGTTATGTCCTACGTTAGCATGTTTTACTTAAGCATTAATCATACATGCTATATTGTTACGATGCTAGCTATTGTTTATCTCTATGTATTTTGACAATGATGCCTATCTCTTGTTTCATTGTATCCTACATACTTAGTATATTCAAACGTACTAACACATACTCTGTACCTACAGAATGTCACCATGTAGGAACCGAAGCACCACTCGATCCTCCTCCTCCTCTACATGGCTTGTTCGATTGTCCTACAAGCTTGTTGGTGAGTCCTCAATTCCGAGGAGGTTTGTTATGATCTCTTGCTATGCATTAAGACTATCTTTCTTTTGGTCATGTATTGACTATGAGTGAAAGCCCTGTTGCTTGTCTTGGACCCTGCTCTTATCTATGTAGTAGAGGAGTTGTTGGACATATTATGTATCTATGCTTAATCCTCAACTCTCTTGTTTTCTTGATGTTATGATATGTAAGTTTACTCTTAATCCCAATTTCCCTTGTTTATGCTTTCCTATTATTGTCACTTTAGTTACTTCTGTGACCAAGGATGTTTAATGATATGCAATGAGGCTTGTTTAGGGTCCCTTCGGGTTCTTCATTTGCTGGTCACGTCTAGGCCCTAGGCTTGGGTAGTGACATGTAATGAGTATGAGGGAATATGCCCTCAAGTCGGCAAGCTCTCAAAGTATGCTCCTACGCTAGTGGCTGACCTCATGCAAGAATGCACAAGTTTATTTCTAGGATCTCTGATTTGATTGTGAAAAATGTCATACGACTATGCTTATGAAGGATATAGACATCTCCAAACTGATGATTATGCAGAACCTGTTGAAGGGGAAAAACTCAAGGACAAGATGGTGAATGATTCTAAGAGGGGCAATTATGATGGTGGGTTCTTCAACTCCAAGTGTGGTGGTTATGGTTGCTTCCAACAAGACCAATGTTGTAATGCATGGTTTGCCAATGCTTGGGGGCCTCCTTCGAAGGCACAGGTTGAAGGTGTACCATCGCCTCCTTGACGTGAAAAGTGTGGAAGTACTCACCCCGAGATATTCTTATGCAGTTCGAGTTCTTGCTTTGGGTGTGATCTAACGGGCCACAAGCTTGCTTATTTCCCAAAGGGACCAAGAGAAGGTCATATGACTCAAGGTGATCAATTCTAACCTAGAGTTCCCCATGGTGGTGCCTCCAGAAACAATAGGTTTTATGCTTTGCATGCTCCATAGGAAGTAGAGAAAGCTCTGGATATTGTGACTGAGATGTTGAAAGTCTTTGATTATGATGCTTATGCTTTGCTTGATCTGGGTGCAAGTTTATCTTTTGTGACTCCTCTTTTGACTGTTAAGTTTGGATTGAGTATTGAAATTTTAAGGGAGCCCTTTTTGATTTATACTCCCATTGGTGAATCTATTATTGTGCAAAGAATCTATCGGTTTGTCTTGCCTCTGCTTGCATAAAGTTCTTCCGTTTGATCTTGTAGAACTTGAGATATTTGATTTTGATATTATTCTCAAGATTGATTGGTTGCATTCTTCATATGCTTCTATAGATTGTAGAATAATGTGCCCCCAAAATATAGCACTTTTGATGCTCAAAACTTGAAATTTTGTGTTTCTCAACGCGATGTTAGTTGTTTTTATGTGTTTTTGTGTTTATGTTTTCTGGATTACAGGTTCGCCTTGATTTTGGAGAAAATTGTAGAAGTTGCTAAGATTTGCTGTGATACGAGACCCTTTACGGGCCGTAGATCGTCCTACGGGTTGTAGAGTGATTTCATGGACAATTCCAGTAAAGGGCTATTTTTTATGTTTATTCTACAAATGTGCAGATGAATAGTAATCATAGAAGAAGATTCGTGCCCTGAGGATAAGACACTTAGACTTTCAAGAATTTCATCAGGCAAAACCCCCTTTATGGGTCGTAAACCACGTTATAAGTCGTAGAGGGGTATCGTAGAGTTGAAGTCCAAATTTTCAGCAACTGAGTATGAGACACAAATTATGGGCCGTGGAATGCAATATAGCTCGTAAAACACCTTTCGTATGGCGTGCAGACTAGTTTTTCTATTTTTTTTAGGACCTGAGTTTTAATTATTATAAATAGGTTTTTTAGGTTATTTTTGAGGAGTTTTTCGCCTAGTACTCAGAGAACTCAATATTTAGGGAGAAAAAATTGTAAGATCATATTGGAGAGTCTTTGAGAGTACTTGTGTTTGAATTTTACCTTGAAGCTTGTGATTCTTATTTAAGTTGAATTTTGCTTGTTCTTAATCGTGTAAGTCTTCAATTATGTCTTCTCAATTCATAATTCTTACATCTACATATAGCATGAGTAGCTAAATCCACAAGTAGGGTTGTGGGAACCATGAAGAACTAACAAAGTAAAATTGGATAATTCATGATTAATGGAAAGTGTATATGTGTGTATTAATTAAATATCTTCATTTTGTATGTTTTCTAATGGTGGCCAACATTAGAGCCTTCCTAGTGTTACTGACTAAAACAAGGTAGTAATGAATAGGAAAAGAGATTAATTAATAGGATTTGATTGATGTGTTTTCGTCTAATCAACCAAACTAGGCCAAGGGAAGGTTGTACTAGGACTAATAGGTAAGGGTAGTAATGCACACTATGGAGATGGGCCAAATCGCATAGTGAAATTCACCTCTCACCTTTGTCCTAAAGGGTTGGTGAATATAACTTACTGTCCTACGTGCTATACACTAGAAAAGAATTAGATTATCTGGGGATGCTGAGTTAGGAAATCAAAGGGAACACAATACCCTAGTTTCTCTCCATATTGACTTCTCTCTTGTGATAGTTTAGGTATATTTCTAATTGATTATTGCAAACAATTTGGATGTGAGTTCGACTCTAACCTTTGTTAGGTTCTATTTCTTGACAGCGACCGCTCTATCCACTAACAAGGAGGTGTAACTTGGATGACATCAAGACTTTGGCACTGTTGTCGGGGAATACGGCTAGACTTAGTAAATTTGTTAGTAATTCGAGTGTTCATCCTTACTTTCCTTATTTTGCTTTTATTTGTTGTTTTTATTTTTTTTAAGGCATAAATATAGTGTATCCCCAACACTCGGAGTCAAGGGAACACCTTAACTATGTTTGACCTAGAGGTCCACAGAATGTTAAGAAGAATGCCCAAGACAACGCTAATAATGTGGCCAATGCAGCTATGAACAGAAACAACAATGAGGATGCTGAGAATGACAACCCACCTCCTCTTGAGGATACTGATCCATAGCATCATGATTTCAATGCTAATGCTTACTAGTGGAATCAGTATGGGCTGAATCCTGCGGCTATGGGGGTGACTGGAGCTATTGTATTACCCCCACTACCAGCAAACACAAAATTCAATCTCAAGTAGGTCACTTCAGATGCTGCAAAATTGTGGGCTATTTGCAGGCTTACCATCAAAGGATCCTTATAGTCACCTACACAATGTGGCATTAGTCTACAAAAGGGTGATGGGAACAAAAAATCTATCTATCGATGTTGTGGGACTTTGCGTCTTCCCATTGTCTCTTACATGTAATGCAGCATTATGGATATCTAAGCTTTTGTAGAGTTCGATCACCAGTTGGGCAAAATTGCAAAAGGCCTTTTTGTAAAGGTACTTCCCTAGATCGAAGAAGCTCAAGTTGAAATACCAAATCAACAGCTTCGAGCATCTTCCTGGTGATTCGATCAGTACTACTTGGGAGTAGTTCACCAAGTGTCTAAGGAGCGTCCCTGATCATAAGATAGTTGATGATGCTTTCGTAGAGATCTTCTACCATTCCCTTGATGAGAACAGTTCGGCCTATGTTGACACTATCATGCGGGCATGTTTTTGGATCAAGCATTTGTAAGGATCGAAGAGTAAATGGAAAGAATGGTTAAGACTAACCGTGTACGGGGTCAGCATGACAAAGCATCCACTAACAATTCGTCTGCTATCAGTGTGGGTCTAGAGATGGCCAAAATTAATGAAGAAATCATGCAGCAGCTTTCTTAGGTTCACACAATTATGGACGTGATAATGAAGCAGAACCAAGAGAGAGTGAATGTTGTGTTTTATCAACCTCTACATGCACCCATGTATGAGGTGCCATACTATGATGAGCATGTATGTTTTGTTATTGATCATTGGGGGGTTTCTAAACTAACACCCAAGGGTCCAATCAGGACTATTGGCGGCAAGATCAAGGAAACCAAGGTCAAAACTTTAATAGAGATGGAGCATAAAGGGACAATAGTGGAGGTTACTATGATAGGAAAAGAGGTCCAAAGAGTGATACAGATAGCGGTCACGGAGAAGGATTTAGAAATGTTCCTTTTATGCCACCAAACCACCATTGAAACGATCCCAAAAAGTTCCCGAAAATGTGACTAAGAAGTGCCCGGAATTAAAATTTTCATATGTCTCAAAATTCGTGTGCGATATCAAAAATACTTCATATTCTTCTTTAGGGTCAAAATTTTGGGGGAAAGGATCTCACCTCGATTTTAGAGTAAACTATTAGCAATTTTGATTTTTCAAGTGATGATTTCTAAAGAGCTTTTTCGCGCACCTGGCGTGTCGCGCCAAGGGGGCGCAGATGAAGGAATTCGATTTTTGCTTCCTGTCCACGATGTAGAGATATATATTTTTCTGTCTAGTTATTTTCCTTGCAGTCCAAGACTTTAAAGTCTTGGGCCTAAGTGTCCCCAAACGTAAAAATACCCATACTTAATCATTTTCACCCTCATATCATTCTAAACATTCCCCAATACTCATTCAAACACTTAGCTAAATATTCTACTTCTAAACTCAAATCTCAAACCCTTTCCAGATCTAAGGATTTCCTCTCAAGCTTCAAGTTTCCATCTCAAATCTTCATCAAGTTCATCTCCAAAGCTAAGGTGTATGGGTTTCTTTCATGGGTTCCTATCACCCATGATGCCCATGTTTCCTTTTCTTAAAAATTGTTTGATTTAAAGTTGATTTACTCATGGGACTTATTTATTATTAAAATCACTGCACATTATGTTGGAATTTATGAAATTGTGAAAGTTTTACTATATGTGGGGACATGAATCTAAGGTCTATAGTAAGGATTGATGAAGGATCTTGATGTATATTGTTTGAGGGTGTTACTAAGTATCTGTTGATGACTTTACACTAATTTTTTTGGTATGATTTCACTCTTGAATTACATAGTTTTACACTAGTTTTACATACCCTCTAAGTGTTTGATAAAATATTCGATTATGGATTCTTGAGGAATTGAAGGTCCTATGCATGTCTTATGAGTTAAATGACTATGTGATGATAAAATGATGATGGAATGATGATGAAAAGGAATGTTTGTGTAAGATTATGAAAGCATTGTATATGTATATGATATTATCTCTATACAGTTTTGGGGATGACGAAGCCTATCTCGAGGGGTTTTAGGCCGAGGTAACCTATCGAGAGGTTGGTACCTTGATCACCTAGCTCGGGGAGTGATAAGCCCAGGTAACCTTGTTGGGGGTTTCTACCCATCAACCTTGATAGGGGGTTTGTACTCTGTCAACCTCGGTGGGGGTTTGTACTCCATCAACCTCAGTGGGGCATTTGTACTCCATCTATCTCATGAAGGGGTACATACCTTATCTTCATATCCAAGGGGGTGGTAGGCCTTGCTTGTACTATAACGGTAATTCCTTACACTCGTATTATGATCTATATAAGCATGGTTTTACTTTAAGCATCATTCGTACATGCCATATTGTTCGTATGATATTCATTGCTTATGATTATGCATTTTTTTATGATACCTACCTCTTGTTGTATTGCATCCTACATACTTAGTACATTCAAATGTACTAATGCATACTTTATGGCTATATGATGTCACCATGTTGGAACCTGTGTACACTTGATCATCCTCCTCCACGTGCCTAGTACGACTTCTATCAAGCTTGTTGGTAAGTCCTCCATTCCATGGACATTACTTATGATCTATTGCTGTCTACTTAGATTATTTCTCTTTGAATTATGTATATGACTCTGAAGGTGAGCCCGGTTACTTTGTTTTGGGCCCCGCTCTTATCTATGTAGTAGAGGTGTTGTTGGGCGTATTATGTATCTATGCTGCTACCTTGACTCTATTGACTCTTGATGTTTATGATATGTAAGTTTATCTTTAGTCCCAATTTCCCCTTCTTTACATTTATCTCTTGTTGTTATTCTAATTGCTTCCACGACCAAGGATGTGTAATGATATTCTATGATGTTTGTTTGGGGTTCCTTCGGGTTCCCGATTCGCCAATCACGTCTAAACCCTAGGCTTTGGTCGTGACAAAGGTCGTATCAGAGAACTAGGTTTTTAGATCCTCAGAGTACAACACACTGCATTGATTAGAGTCTTATTCATGGTTGTGTTGTGCACCACAACTTTGAGTAGGAGGCTATGAAACATTTTAGGAAATGTTTCCTTTCTTCATGTTCTAAGTCATACTATAAAGTTGAAATAAGTCCCCCCCATAACAATTGTTATTTGTTATGCTAGATTATACCTAATACGAGGGGAAGACGAGCTTGGATGTCCAAGGAGAAATCGGCCAACGGAGAGTTTAGGGATGCACACACCTTGCTTGCACAAGTGGTAGCTAATCAAGCCAACCAAGAGGCCCAAGCCTCTCATGCTCCTACACCAGCCTCTCGAGTAAGAGACTTCATAAGAATGAATCCCTTAGAATTTCATGGGTCAAAGGTGAGTGAGGATCCCCAAGAGTTCATTGATGAGGTCTACAAAATTTTGTCCATTATGGGTGTGAGGCTGGAGGATAAGTGAGTGTCGGCGGCCTACGAACTCAAAGGGATAACACAAATATGGTACAACCAATGGAAGGAAAAGAAGTGAGTTAGCTATGTGTTGCTTTGGGAGGAGTTCAAGGTGCCTTCTTTAATCGGTTCTTCCCGCTTGAACTTAAGGAAGCTAAGTTGGTGGAATTTATGAATTTGAGACAAAGTTCCATGAATGTGAGGGAGTATACTGTTATGTTCATCCAACTTTCAAAGTTTACTCCTCACTTGATTGTCAACCCAAGGTCGAGAATGAACAAATTCGTTATGGGTGTCTCCGACTTGGTTAGTAAAAAATACCAGTCCGTCATGTTAATTAGTGACATGGATTTTTCACATTTGATAACCTATGCCGAAAAAATGGAAGAGGAAAAATTGAGGAAGAGAAGGGGGCATAAGGCCTAGAGGGCCCTTTTTGAGGGTAAGTTCCAAAGGAATGGCCGGTTCCATCAAGGCGAAAGGCCTACTCATGCATTTGATAAGAGGGTTGCAAATGATCTTCTAAGGACCCATGGTATAAAGGGTGTGGATCCTATTGATGTGTGTCCAAAGTATGGTAAGGGTCATAGTGGCCTATGTTTGAGGAATACCGGTGCTTGTTATGGTTGTGGGGAGATGGGGCATAAGGTGATAGATTGCCCTTGAAACTACAACAAGGGAAAGGAGGCTCGTCCAAAGGTACAAATGCGGTCCCACGGGGGAGAGGTGGCTGAAAGACGATGCCCCAAGGCACAACTAGTTCTATGCTTTACATAGGAAGCAAGGGGTTGATGAAATACCCGATGTTGTTACCGGTCTATTAAAAATCTTTGACTTTGATGTGTATGCATTGATTGATCCGAGTGCCACTCTTTCTTTTTTTTTTACCACTTTGTTTCCTAAAAGTGCCATGTTGACCCCGAGTTATTGCGTGAGTCATATGAAGTGTCTAGTCCTATTGGTGCATCTATTGTTGCTAGAAAATTTTATAGAAGTTATCCTATTTGCATCTTGAATAAAGTGTATCTTTGTGATCTTGTTGAGTTAGACATGGTTGATTTTGACGTCATTCTTTAGATGGATTGGTTGCATGCCGATTATGCTTCTATTGATTGTAGAACCTGTAATGTCAAATTCCAATTTCCAAATGAACCCGTCCTTGTGTGGAAAAGTCAAGATATGGTGGTGAAGCATAGATTCATCTCCTATATTAAAGCCTGTAAGTTGAAATCTAAGGGGTATCTTTACCGTCTTGTAAGGGTTAGAAATATGGCGCCTAAAGTCCTACCAATAGTGTCGGTTCTGGTTGTAAATGTGTTTGTTGATGTCTTCCCAAATAACCTTCCTAGTGGTCCTCCAAAAAGGAAAATAGACTTTGGCATAGACAGCCTCCCCGATACGCAACCCATTTCTATTCCCCCTTACCGTATGGCCCCGGTAGAATTGAAGGAGTTGAAGGAACAATTGAGGGACTTGTTGGAGAAGGGATTTATTAGACCTACCCAATCACCTTGGGGTTCTCTTGTGTTTTTTATGAAAAAGAAGGATGGATCCCTTAGAATGTGCATTGACTACCGGCAACTCAGTAGGGTCACCATCAAAAATAGGTATCCTCTTCCAAGGATTGATGATTTGTTTGACCAATTGCAAGGGGCTAGCCATTTCTCTAAGATTTATCTTCAGTTTGGGTATCACCAAGTAAAGGTGAGGGAGTGTCATATTCCTAGGATGGCCTTCCAGACTAGATATAGGCATTATGAGTTTGTTGTGATGTCTTTTGGGTTGACCAATGCATGAACTATCTTTATGGACTTAATGAATAGGGTCTTCAAAAATCCTACCTTGATTCCTTTGTTGTAGTCTTCATTTATGACATTTTGACCTATTCTCGAGGTGAGCAAGAGCATATGACTCTTTTGAGGATTGTGTTGCAAAGATTGAGAGAGGAGAAATTGTATGCTAAATTTGAAAAGTGTGAACTTTGGTTGAAGGAGGTGGCTTTCCTAGGGCATGTGGTATCAAGGGATGGTATAAAAGGTACACCCTAAGTAGATCGATATGATTAGAAATTTGCTTAGACCATTGACCCCATTGGACATTTCGAGTTTCTTTGGTTTAGCGAGCTATTATCGGAGGTTTGTGAATCGGTTCTATTCTATTGCTTCAGCTCTGATAGAATTGACTCAAAAGAAGGACAAGTTTTTGTGGTTCGATGAATGTGAAAGGAGTTTCTAAACATTGAAAGACAAGCTTATATCTTCTCCGATGTTTTCACTACCGGATGGGTTTGAGGGATTTGTGGTGTATTGTGATACTTTTCGGGTTACTTTGGGTTGTGTGTTGATGCAAAATAGTAAAGTAATAGCTTATACTTCTAGACAACTCAAGGTACATGAAAGGAACTACCCTACCTATGATCTAGAGCTAGCCTTCATTCTATTTGCATTAATGATTTGGCATCACTACTTGTATGGGGTGCAAGTTAATGTGTTCACCAATCACAAGAGCCCCCAATATATCTTCACTCAAGATGATCTCAACTTAAGGCAAAAGAGATGGTTAGAACTTCTTAAGGAATATGATATGAGTGTGCATTATCATCTGGGTAAGGCAAATGTGGTGGTGGATACCTTGAGTAGGGTGTCCATGGGTAGCCTAGCACATGTTGATGGTAGTGAAAAGGAGATGGCTAGGGAGGTGCAACAGTTGGCCAAAGTGGGAGTTAGGTTGGAAGAGGATGATAATAGTGGTGTGGTTGTTGTTAATGGTTCTAAGTCTTCTTTGGTTGATAAGGTGATGGCAAAACAAGATGTTGATCCCTCCTTGTTAGAATTGAAGGCCATGGGGAAAGAGGGCAAGGTGGAGGTTTTCTCCCAAGGGGCGGATGGTGCCCTTAGGTACCAAGGTAGGTTGTGTGTACTATGTGTCGATGGTTTCATCGAAAGGATCCTCGGTGAGGACGATAACTCATCTTATTCTATCCACCCTTGTTCCACCAAAATGTATAGAGACTTGAGGGATGTGTATTGGTTGGGAGGCATGAAGAGGGACATAGCCAAATTCGTGTCCGGTTGTCATACTTGTCAACAAGTCAAAGCCGAACATCAAAGGCTGGGTGGCCTAAACAAATACATTGAGGTTCCTACTTGGAAATGGGAAGAGATAAATATGGATTTTTTTGTTGGGTTGCATAGACTAGGAAGTATTTTGATTCGATTTGGGTTGTGATTGATAAGATGATAAAATTGGCTCACTTTCTACTAGTTAAGACCATATTTAGGGTTGAAGATTGTGCATGGTTGTACATTCATGACTTGGTAAGGTTGCATGGGGTTCCTTTGTCCATCATATCGGATTGTGGGGCACAATACACAATTCACACTTTTGGAGGCCCTTCTAAAAGGGTCTTGGTACTAAAGTTAAGCTTTCTATGGCCTTCCACCCTCGAACGGATGGCCAAGCCGAGAGAACAATCCAAACCATTGAGGATACGCATAGAGCATGTCTATTGGAGCGTCAAGGAAGTTAGGATGATCACATTTCATTTATTAAATTTTCCTACAACAATAGTTATCATTCTTGCATCGGTATGGCTCTTTTTGAGGCTCTGTTTAGGAGACGTTGTAGATACCGATCGGATGGTTTAAGGTTGGTAGGATAGCTTTTTCTGGACTAGATCTAGTTATAGAGGCTCTTGAGAAGGTTATAATGATTAGAGAAAGGTTGAAGATGGACCAAAGTTGTCAAAAATTCTATGCCGATGTGAGAAGAAGAGACCTTGAATTCAAAGTTAGTGATTAGGTCTACCTAAAGGTTTCAGCCATGAAGGATGTGGTCCACTTTGGTAAAAAGGGCAAGTTGAGCCCAAGATATGTTGGTCCTTATGAGTTCATGAGGAGGATTGGCAATGTAGCTTATGAGTTGAGGTTTCCTAGTGGGATAGAATTGGTTCATCTGGTGTTCCATGTGTCCATGTTGAGGAAATGTGTGGCTGATCTGAATGCCATTATGCCTCTTGATGTTGTGGGTGTTGTTGAGGAAAATTTTAAATAGAGAGGTTATGGTTCAGATTTTCGATAGGCAAGTGAAGAGTGTAAAACAAGTAGGTGGCTTCCATTAAGGTCCTTTGGAGAAATCGACAAGTTGAAAGTGCTACTTGAGAGGCTGAAACGGACATGCAGAAGTGGTATCCTTACCTTTTCCACTCCACTCAAGCCTAATGTATTGATCTAAGTCCTTTATATGATCTCAAGTCCTGTGTTCAGCCCTCATGTCATTGCATATGTTCATGTTTAAATTGACAATTTCATAATGATTTTATACTTATGATGAAGTTTTAAAAATGATGTTTAAGTGTTTTATTGCATATTTATGTGAGCTGAAATTTTCATGTTTGTGCATCTTGTATACATCTCTTTAACATTTGGGGATGAATGTTCCCAAGGGGGAGATATTGAAATGAACCCAAAAAGTGCCCAAAAATGTGCCTCGGAAGTGCCCAGAATTGTAATTTCTATGTATCTCAAAATTTGTGTACGATATCGAGGATCTGACTTCATATTCTTGTGCAAGGGGTCAAAATGGGGGAAATGGGTCTAACCCCGATTTTAGAGTAAACGATTAGCAATTTTTATTTTTCAAGTGACGATTTCCAGAGAGTTTTTCGCGCCGCCGGCGCGACACACCAAGGGCATGCAGATGAAGAAATTTAATTTTCGCGTGCTGTCACGATGCGGAGATGTATACTTTTCTATCCAGTTATTTTTCTTGTGGTTCAAGACATTGAAGTCTTGGGTCTATGTGTTTCCAAATGTAAAAATACGCATACTTAACTCTTTTTCACCCTCATATCATTCTAAACATTCCACAATACCCATTCAAACACTTAGCCAAATATTTGACTCCTAAACTCAAGCTTCAAATCTCTATCTCCAAAGTCTTGGGGCTAAGTGTCTCCAAATGTAAAAATACTCATACTTATCCATTTTTCACCCTCATATCATTTTAAACATTCCCCAATACTCATTCAAACACTTAGCCAAATATTTGACACCTAAACTCAATCTTCAAATCTCCATCTCCTATCTTTATTAAGTGTATCTCCAAAGCTAAGTTATGTGGTTTTCTTTCATGGGTTCCTTTCGTCCATGATGCCTAAGCTTCCTTTTCATAAAAATTACATGATTTAAAATTGATTTACTCACAGGTCTTATTCATTATGAAAATCACTGCACACTATATTGGGATTTATGAAATTGTGTCTGTTTTACTATGTTTGGGGTCATGAATGTATGGTCTGTGGTGAGGAATGATGAAGAGTCTTGATGTATATTGTTTGAGGGTGTTACTAAGTATCTATTTATGGTTTTACACATATTTTTCTAGCATAATTTCACTCTTGAATTGCATTGTTTTACACTATATTACACACGCTCTAAGTGTTTGATAAAAAGTCCGGTTATGGATTCTTGAGGAATTGAGGGTCCTATGCATGTCTTATGAGTTGACTGACTATATGATTGTGAAATGATGATGGAATGATAATGAGAAGGAATTTACGTGTATGAGGATTAAAGGAGTGTATATGTATATAATTATATCTCTATATAGTGTTGGGGATGACCGAGCCTAGCTCGGGGTTTTGTACACCCGGTAACCTATCAAGGGGTTGGTACCCTGGTCACCTAGTTTGAGTGATGGTAGGCCCGGGTAACCTTGTTAAGGGTTCGTACCCATCAACCTTGATAGGTGGTTTGTACTCTGTCAACCTCGGTGGGGGTTTGTACTCCATCAACCTCGGTGGGACTTTCGTACTCCATCAACCTCTTGAAGGGGTTCATACCTCATGTGCCTATCCAAGGGGGTGGTAGGCCTTGACTTGCACTATAATGGTTACTCCTTACACTGGTATTATGATCTATATGAACATGGTTTTACTTCAAGCATTATTCATACATGCTATATTGTTAGTATGCTATTCATTGCTTATGATTATACATTTTGTCTACGATACCTAACTCTTGTTGCATTGTATCATATAGACTTAGTACATTCAAATATACTAATGCATACTTTATGGCTACATGATGTCACCATGTAGGAACCGGTGTACCGCTTGATTATCCTCCTCCACGTGGCTAGTATGACTTCTATCAAGCTTATTAGTGAGTCCTCCATTCCGTGGACATTACTTATGATCTATTGTTATGTATTAAGACTTTCTCTCTTTGACTTATGTATTGACTATGAGGGTGAACCACGTTGCTTTGTTTTGTCCCCCGCTCTTATCTATGTAGTAGAGGTGTTATTGGACATGTTATGTATCTATGCTATGAGCTTGACTCTTGATGTTCATAATATGGAAGTTATCCTTAGTCCCAATTTCCCCAAGTTTATATATATCTCTTATTGTCATTTTAATTGCTTTTGCGACCAAGGATGCATAATGATATGCTATGAGACTTGTTTTAGGTTCCTTAGGATTCTCCATTGCGAAAATTGTAAAAATTTAAATTGATGTAAGATTGAAATTGTGAAAATTAAAATTGTTGGATACGCCTAGGACCTAGACATGATCGGTGAATGGGGAACGTGAAGGAACCCCAAACAAGTCTCATAGTATATCATTGCACATCCTTGGTCACGGAAGCAATTAGAATAACAATAAGAAAAAAATGTAAACAAGGGGAAATTGGGACAAAGGATAAACTCCCATATCATAAACATCAAGAGTTAATAGAGCCAAACTTATTGCATAGATACATAATATATCCAACAACACCTCTACTACATAGATAAGAGCGGGGGCCAAGATATAGCAACTGGGCAAACCCTCATAGTCAATACATAAGTCAGAGAGAGAAAGCCTTAATACATAGCAATAGATCATAAGTAATGTTCCTAGAATAGAGGACTCACCAACAAGCTTGATAGAAGTCGTACTAGCCACGTAGAGGATGATGATCAACCAATACATCGGTTCCTACATTGATGACATCATATAGGCATAGAGTATGCATTACTACATTTGAATGTAATAAGTATGTAGGATGCAATCTAACAAGAGGTAGGTATCATAGACAAAATGCATAATCACAATTAATGAATAGCATACTAACAATATGGCATATATGGATGATGCTTAAAGTAAAACCATGCTTTTACAGTTCATATTATGAGTGTAAGGAGTGACCATTATAGTGTAATCCAAGGCCTACCACCCCCTTGATAGGCGCATGAGGTACGAACCCCTTCATGAGATTGATGGAGCACAAACCCTCCACCGAGATTGACGGAGTACAAACCCCCCACCGAGGTTGACAAAGTACAAACCCCCCCCCCATCAAGGTTAATGGGTAGCAAACCCTTACAAGGTTAACCGAGTCTAAAACTACCTAAGCTTAGGTACCAAGGTACCAACCCCTCGATAGGTTACCCGGGCCTACAACCCCCCGAGCTAGGCTTAGTCATCCCTAACACTATATAGAGATAATA
>JAABOM020122091.1:0-22403 GCA_011800125.2 Solanum clarkiae | reverse complement strand
TGCCTCAGGTTGGTTTTTTATAATCAAAATCAAACCAACCTAAATATAGTCGGATTTTTTCGTCAATATCAAACCAAGTCAAATCAAATCATTAGTCAGATTTTTTTCTCGAGTTAACTTGATTTGCAATTTAGTTCAATTTTCGATTTGATTTTGTTCACCCCCATATTGTTACTTTTAACAAGAACTCTTTGAAAACTTCTTTAATATTTCAAAACTAGACTATATGTATACAAATAAAATCTATTCAAAGACCTAAAGTAGCTATCAACAAAGGTTATTGGTTGTCAACTAACACTTAGGGAGTTAAGGATTTCAACATTTGTTTGGAAGTTCACTTATATAGAAATTATTTTAAAGATTTTATATAGAAATTATTTTAAAGTCTTGTGGACCAGTACCACAAAGCAACTTGGTTTTTATTTATATTATTATGAAATGAAAATATTTGTCTCATGATGATTACAACGATTCGTTCACTATATTTCTTGTTAATTTTGGCCAACTTGAGATGAGAGTAACATTGAGCTACTCCAACAATGGATTGTCTGACATAGTTAGGATCTATCTATAATTAATTAAAAATTTTGAATTCAAATTTTAATTTTTTTTTTATTAAAAGCGACACTCTTAGAAAATAAATCTTGCAAGCAGTGAATTTGAATTTACTCAAATTCTAATAAGCATATTGAACTCCGAATATTAAGCAGGAAAAATAATCGTACAAAAGATCGTAGCTTAATGATTAATTCATTGAGTATATTTACTAGCACTACTACTTATATTGCTCTAAAATAGAATCATTTATAGCGCGTTTTGGTAACTATGCACTTAGATAAGTGAAACTAATAGAGTGGGTTATGTAATTATGACAGAGTCCCATTTTTTTTTTAATTTTTCTTTTTAAATATTTCGAATAAATAGTCATGAAACTTGTTGCAGGAAAGAGTAAATTAAAAAGGAAAAACAATATAGTAAAAAACAAACATATGCTATATATTTGTTATATAAACTAATTTTTTGAAAAAAAATATAATTTTTAGTTATATTATCCAATTAATAACTATTTTCTTATGAAAGTATAAAGTAAAAAGAAGAAGAAAGTGAGGAGAAGAAAAAAGATTTCTTATTGTTCTTGAAGAATATTCAAATGTATATTTAGATGTATACAATGAAGAAAACCTTTTATTTATTGGGAAAAAATTGGTTGGTCTCCAAGTAGGAAACTGACTTGATCTCCAAGTACGATTTCTAACTCTTAAAGGAATCTACATTATAGACATTCACTATGATACAAATATATTTATAACACTTCTCGCTTAAATGTTTATTTGCTAGATTATGTGCCTCGTTAAAACCTTACTAGATAAAATCTAGTGGGAAAAAATTATATTAAAGGAAAAAAAAAAGAATACACATATCTAATAATACGCATTTCAAATGTCCCATTAAAAACCTTACAAGAAAAATCCAATGGGACTTAACCTTGTGAGCAAAAAAGAGTACATCGCGTATTAACTTCCTCTAATGAGAGTATCAATCCAAAGACTTGAATCCTTGCATCCTAATTTTGTGTACCATCTTCTTGAAAGTTGCAATTGGTAAGATTTGATGAACAAATCAGTCATATTGTCACTCGAATGAATCTGTTGCACATTTATATCATCATTCTTTTGGAGCTCATGTGTGTAGCAAAGTTTTGGTGAAATGTGTTTTGTTCTATCTTCTTTTATGAATTCTCCCTTTAGGATCAAAGAGTTTTGCAAGTTCCTCACTTTAACTTCTTAAAGTAAACAATCTATTACCTTTCGAAAACTCTTCAAGAGTTCAATTCAAGTTATCAGCTTGCATAACAATATGAAAGATTTTTGATTAATTTAATCAATATGAGGATTATAAACAAGTTTTTTCAAGAACTTTTATATGCTTTATGTATTTTAATTCCTTCAAATACTTCCATATCATTTTTTTTCAGTGAAAATATTAAATATTAAATACATGACGTTTTCTAAGGTCTAGATTGCGCGTCAAATAAGTTGTGCGCTTATCAAGATGCATCATTCCACTTGATAATTAGAGCATGATTTAATATGCTGTAGAATTTAGATCCTCATAATCTTTTACAATATTGCACTATAATGTATCAAAAATTTCATCGACAAAATATCTCTTTTATCGATTTGCAATGCGCCACAACTTGTTGAGATCTCATCACTTCATTATTTCCAGGTATTTAGCTACCCCTCTCATGAGGTTTCACGAAGTGTTATGTCATAAGTTGTTCAAGAGAACATTGCCTCCTAATTACGATCATTTTGATCATTTGCTCCTTTCCTTTTGAAGAATTATCTTATTTGGGATGATCAATTGCATGTTTCATGCAGTTCATCGACTATGTCCTTCATGGACAAGGGCATTTCAACTCTTAATTTCTTATTATCTCCTCCTTATGTTAGATAAACTAACATATATTCCAATCTATTTTGGAGAATCCATCGTTGTTGCATTATGATATATTTATTAATCATATACCACATATGAAAATTATTAGATGAAAATTATATAGTCCCTGATTATAAACCAATTGAGGGAGAAATTGATCATAATGTATTGGTATGATGCATATTTTATATGTAATTTATCACATTTCAGACCACGAAACTGTCACGCCCCGAAAGGGTGCCCTGGACGTAGCTGACACTCAGAGACTATTGCTAGTCCCCAAGCGGATCACCCAGTCTCATCGCCACCATTCCATCCATTCATATGCGGAAGTTTCAATAAAAATTAACTAACTATCATACGATAATAAGAGTAATGTCACAAGAAATAGAACAGGGATAAAATAGACCCGACACCATCCATCAATCGTCTATGTGTACGAAGCCTCTATAACTAACATCTAAGAAGGCATCATGACATGCCATAAGTACCACAATCATAAAAATATTGACATAAAGATAAATAAATAGTCATCCTTCGGATGCTGGGGAGGACTCACCACGGTCTGGAATCAATCTCTGAAACCTCAACGATTGGGCTGCTAAAGTCCTCGGTCTACCATATCTGCATGATAAAATGATGCAGCGCCAGAGGGGCGTTAGTACATAGAATGTATTATATGTAAAATGGGCTAAGAAAAAAGAAACAATATAACAATCTTTCAGCAATCACTCAGCCTCATCTTCGAGTATGGGACAAGACTCTATCACCTCACCATCCATCAAACATCAAATCATCATATCACATCAAAGTTCTATCACCATAAAACCTATCTGGAATTTTTTTGGTCGTACACTCACCACCTATGAACCAGTGATGGTACAACGAAGCGATGTCATTGCGGCATCTGCCCAGTACCTTGCTGGGGTAAACAGGCGTACATCAGGGGTTTATAGTAATAGTAAGTCATCTTTTGGGACTAAGGAAATATCCGTCCTCATGGTTCAATCCTCTGCTATACTGACCACGTAGGTAATGAGTGCGAGTGGGACTCACTCTTACTCATTTTTGGTGCACAATACTCCTCTCAGCACTCGACATGCTCATATGACCATCAATTCATCCAGGATTCTCGTCACTCAACCTCCACGGGCAAGGCTATCCTTTCAAATTCGAGGGATTATGTTCATCTAACTCTATTAGTGTAATTTCAGCTATCACAGTCATCCACATTCATCACCTCAGGACTCAGACTCAATCAAACATCACATTCAGATAATCAAGGATATAGGCATCCCTCTAAATTCATTATTCAAGTGTTCACAGGGAGAATTTATAAGAGTTCAATCACAATCACAAAAGTATGTAAGTATATAGTAACTTTAAGCATGATGATTATCAATTTAGGATATGAAAGTATAGTTTAAAGAATATATTCCAGAACTCAAGATAATATCCAAGAAATTAATACAAATATTCAAGAACTTTCAAGAAAATCACAATTCAAGACTTATAGACATAAATTTTCATTCTAACTCTATATTGGCACATGAAAGAATATTTTCATGCTTTTGGGTAGCCTTTACATACCTGGGAATGACGAATCTTTGAAGAATCTTAAAATTCCCTTTTGAAACCCTCGCTTTCCTCTCAACTTTTTCTCTCTTAGATTTAACGTAAGATTAATATATTTATGATAGTTTTGGGTCTTAAAAACCCTTTGCATAAAAATACATCTTAAAATTGACCTGGGGATTTAAAAATACATTAGGAAGGACGAAATTTCCCTTCCCGACAAAAATTAACAAAAACGGCTCCCCTTGCACTAGTGCGCATCGCACTTTTTCATGAATTTTAGTTTCTCGTCAAATTTTTTGAAAATAGACCAAGTATGGTTTAGCGTCCTCTCCGCATCACAGAAGGGGCAAAAACTCCACTGTTTTGAGCATTCTTTGAAAAAATAAATTCGCATTTTTCGCGATAAAGCCATGTCGAGATCATTTTCTGACTCAGTTTTTCGCATTGATCACAAATCCGGTCTCGAATTTTCCATCAGAGCTTGAAAAGATACATTGTGCGCACAACAACGTTTAGGGGCATTTTAGTAATTTCATGGGGTATTACATCATCTCCCCCTTGGAATCATTCGTCCTCAAATGATGAGTAAAGGTCGAATGGGGACTCGAATAAACTCAGAATTCATCTCATTCCTCACTCGGAACACTCGAACTCTCACTATCCATCATTTATCTATCTTTGTCTTAGACTCGGGAATGGAGTAAAATAAGGCATCAACTCAATGGAAAAGAATACTCAGAATTGATAAGAATAAGAACAGTTACCTTCAACATTGTCATCACTTGGCATGAATAGATGCAGGTATTTGAGTTTCATCGCTCCCTCAACTTCTCACGTAGCTTTCTCAATAAATTGATTCCTCCATTGGACTTTAACAGAGGCTATCTCTTTGTTCCTCAACTTATGAATCCATCATTCAAGAATCTGGACTGGAATTTCCTCGTATGCTAAGCTGTCCTTCACACTCGTACTCTCCACCGAAATCGCTAAGGCTGGATCCCCCAAACACTTCTTTAACATAGATACGTGGAATACTGGGTGAACTCCCTCTAGCTTGGAAGGCAAGTCTAACTCGTAGGCAACCTTCCCAATCCTTCTTACGATCTATTATGGCCCGACATAGCAGGGACTCAGTTTTCCCTTCTTACCAAATCTCATGACACCCTTCATGGGTGACACCTTCAAGTGGACCAAATCGTCCACCTCAAACTCCAAGTCTCTTCTTCTCACATCCGTATATGACTTTTGGCGACTCTAAGCTGTCTTTAACCTTTCCCCTATGACTTTCACCTTCTCCATGGACTGGTGTACGAGGTTAGACCCAATCAACTCACCTTCACCCACCTTGAACCAGCCAATCGAAGATCTACACCTCCTCCCGTACAATGCCTCACACAGGGCCATCTGAATGCTGACATGGTAGCTATTATTATACGCGAATTCAATCAATGGTAAGTGATCATCCCATTTTCCTTTCAAATCAATAACACATGCCCTCAACATATCCTCCAAAGTCTTAATAGTGCGCTCTGCCTGCCCGTCTGTCTGAGGGTGAAAAACGGTACTCAAATTTACCTTCGTACCCAATCCCTTCTGGAAAGATCTCCAAAATTGAGAGGTGAATTGAGCTCCTCTGTCTAAGATGATGGACAAGGGAACCCTATGTAGCCTCACAATCTCTCGAATATATAGTCGGGCATACTCCTAAGCCGTATAAGTTATTTCACCGTAAAAAAATGGGTTGATTTAGTCATCCGGTCTACAATCACTCATATCGAATCATGCTTCTTTCTGGATCGGGGTAAGCCCGTGATGAAGTCCATATTGATCACCTCCCATTTCCATTCCAGAACTTCAAAATTCTGGGCTAACACACAAGGTTTCTGATGTTCAACCTCAACCTATTGTCAATTAGGACACTTGGAAGCGAATTCAATAATGTCTTTCTTCATCCCATTCCACCAATAGACTTCCCTCAAGTCATGGTACATCTTGGTGGAGACAGGATGAATGGAATACCTCGTGCTTTGAGCTTCAGCCGTGATTCTGTTTCGAACACCATCAACATCAAGTACACACAATCTCCCTTGATATCTCAATACCCTATCTCCCCCTTTGGAGAAAACTATCACCTTCTACTTGTGAATCACTTCTTTAATTGGAGTAAGACAGGCTCTTGGTCTGGTTTTTTCTTCACCTCCGACACTAAGAATGAAGCAGAACCATTCTGAACATTGACCCCGCCTTCGTTGTTCTCCTCAAGTTGTGTTCCAAGTCGAGCTGACCTATGCATCTCTCAGGCTAGCTCTCTCTTCCCCTCCTCTACATGGGCAGTGCTACCCATGGACATCCTGCTGAGAGCATCAGCAACAACGTTAGCGTTACCTGGGTGCTAGAGGATGCTCATATCATAATCCTTGAGCAACTCCATCCACCTCCTCTGCCGCAGGTTAAGCTCTTTCTGACTGAACACGTACTGCAAGATCTTCTGGTCAATGAACATGTCCACATGCACTCCATACAGATAGTGATGCCAGATTTTAAGTACGAACACTACTGTCGCCAACTCAAGGTCATGAGTGGGATAATTCTTCTCATTGACTTTAAGCAGTCTGGAAGCAGAAGCTATTATCTTCCCTCTTTGCATAAGTACACAACCCAAACCCACTCTGGATGCATCACAGTATATCACAAAGTCACCCGTTCCATCTAGCAAAGTCAACATCGGTGCTGTAGTTAATCTAGTCTTCAACTCCTGAAAACTCTTTTCACATGCCTCAGACCACTGAAACCTAGCCTTGTTCTAAGTCAGCTTTGTCAACGGGACTGACATAAAGGAGAAGCCTTCAAAAAATCTGCGGTAGTACCCGACCAGACCCAAGAAACTTCTTATTTCTGTGGGAGAAGTGGGTCTTGGCTAGTTTTTAACTTCCTTAATATTCTGAGTATCCACCCGAATACCATCTCCCAAAATAACATGGCCCAAGAAGGCCATTAATTTGAGCCAAAACTCATACTTGGAGAATTTCGCATACAACTCATGATCTTTGAGTGTTTGCAAAACCACTCTAAGGTGATTTGCATGCTCCTCCTCATTCCTCGAATATACCAAAATACCATCAATAAATATAATCAAAAACATGTCAAGATATGGTCTGAATACCCTATTCATCAAGTCCATGAAAGTTGCGGGTACATTCGTCAACCCGAAGGACATGACCAAGAACTCAAAATGGTCATACCATATCCTAAAGGTTGTCGTAGGAATGCCATTTCTCTCACCTTCAACTGATGGTAACTCGATCTGATGTCTATCTTGGAGAAAGAAGTAGCACCCTGAAGTTGGTCAAAAAAGGTCATCTATTCTGGGAATAGGGTACTTATTCTTTATGGTAACTTTGTTCAACTACTGGTAGTCTATGCACATCCTCAAAGACCCCTCTTTCTTACGCACGAATAGGAGAACCCCAAGGTGAGACACTAGGCCTTATGAAACCTTTCTCTAACAAGTCTTTCAACTGCTCTTTCAAGTCTTTCAACTCTGTGGGGGCTATTTTATAGGGTAGAATTGAGATAGATTTTGTTTCGGGAAGAACATCAATCCCAAAGTCAATCTCCCTATCAGGAGGGACTCCAGGAAGATCATCAGGAAAAACCTCGGGAAACTCATTCACTATTAGGACCGACTCGAGAGTAGGAGACTCAGCATCATCACACTTCATTCACACAAGGTGGTAAATACAACCCTTGGATATCAACTTTCTAGATCTAAGATAAGATATGAATTTGCCCTTAGGGGCAGCAGAACTCCCTTTCCACTCTAAGATGTGCTCATTAGGAAATTGGAACTTGAAAATTCGGGTTCTACAGTCAACAACAACATAACAAGCATGAAGCCAATCCATGCCCATTATTACATCGAAATCAACCATCTCCAACTCTATCAAATGAGCTAAAGTGTCCTTATGATAAATAGACACCACGCAATCCCTGTAAACCCTCTCAGCTAGGATAGACTCCCCAGTGGAAATAGATACAACAAAAGGTTCATGCAGACACTCTGGAAGAACTCCAAACTTACTAGCGACATAAGGAGTTACTAAAGATAAAGTGGCACCCGGATCAATCAATGCATAACAATCAAGGAAAAAGACGCGAAGCATACCCGTGATAATATCTGGTGTAGCCTCCTGATCCTGTCGACTACCCATAGCATAAAGGCGGTTACTCCTGTCGCCTGTACCCGTAGTAGCAGCCCTCTGCTGGTTACTCGCTAGGGTTGTTGTCAAAGACTGAGCTCTGCTGTTCTCTTCACTTCGTCTCTTCTTCGGGCACTCCTACTGAAAATGACTCATCTACCCACATAGAAAATAAGCATCTATGCCCAAACGGCACCTACCCAGATAGAGTTTCCCATAAGTGCTACAAGGTGGCTTTTCCGTCGGGCCCTGAGTCACACTGGCTTGAGATTGGGCGCCCGAAGTCTTAGAGTTCTGGTAACTCTGAGATTTCTGGTCATACTTGCTGGGTTGTACGGGTGCACTGGCTGCCAAAGGTGCAAGATGAGATGGCCTTTTTTGGAAATAAGATTTGTCACCCCTCTGCTGTCTCTGCGGGATAGGCTCATGCCCTGCTGACTTCGCCTTTCTGCTCATGTGATCTTTCTGATTCCTCCTCTTATCTTTCTTTGTCCGCTGGGCATACACCGTGAGTCTGGAGATTTCCATACCAGGAATCAGCAAGGCAGCCTTGCACTCTTTCTGCATATGTTTGGCCAGACCAACCACAAACCTCCTCATCCGATGTCTCATATCTTTCACCATCTCCGGAGCATACCTTGACAGTTTGATAAACTTAAGGCTTTACTCTTTCATAGTCATCCCTCCCTGTTTTAGATTCACGAACTCATCTTCCTTCTCCTCCCTCAACTCTTGAGGAAAGAAATGATCAAGAAAGGTGGCTTCAAATTCATCCCATGCTGCAGGCTCCGCATCCTCACCTCGACTTCCCTCCCACTGAGTGTACCATACATTAGCCACGTCCTTCAGCTGGTAGGATGCAAGCTCTACTTCCTCAATCTCGGTCGCATGCATGGCCCTCAAAATTTTGTACATCTCGTCAATGAAGTTCTGTGGGTCCTCCTTTACCTTTGACCCCATATACATAGGCGGGTTCATCCGTAAGAAATCCCTGAGCTGGGTCGCAGTTGTGGAATCATGCAAACTAGAACTAGGAGCCTGAGAACGGTGGTTATTTCCATAGGAGGCCACCAACTGAGTCAGCATGGTGATGGCTCCTCTGAATTCTGCCTCAATAGTGGGAGCTGGCTGGGGCTGAGCAGGGGGCGCCTGAGGGACCTCAGCAGTCCTAGTGGGGCGTTCCTGTCTACTGGTCTCAGTCTGAACCGGAACCTTCGGTTAGGCGTTCTCAGCGACGGGAGCAGTGGCATCTCTCTAAGCAGTTGTTCTCTTTAGTGGCATTTTCTGTAAGCATAAAGCGCACGAGTTAAAAGAAGAATTTCACAAATTAACTTTGTAGCACGAACTCAGATCATAGAAGAAGAGTAACACTTCCTACTGTCCTATACCCTCCTGCTTATGAAGTATGGTGCACAACACACCCATAAACAAGATGCTACTAGACACGGTTTCATAGACTCTCTAGGACACTCGAAGTCTAGGCTTTGATATCAAGTTTGTCACTCCCAGGAGGGCACTCTGGACGTGGCTGGCACTTGAAGACTATTGTTAGTCCCCAAGCGCACCACCTAGTCTCATCGACACCATTCCATCTATTCATATGCAGAAGATTCAATAAAAATTAACCAATTATCATATGATAATAAGAGTAATGTCACAAGAAATGAAACAAGGATAAAACAGTCCCGACACTATCCATCAATCATCTATGTCTACAAAGCCTCTACAACTAATATCTAAGAAGGCACCATGACAAGCTATGGGTACCACAATAAAAAAAAATGTTGACATAAAGATAAATAAATAGCCATCCTCCAGATGCTGGGGAGGACTCACCACGGTCTGGAATCAAGCTCGGAAACCTCAACGATTGGGCTGCTGAAGTCCTCGGTCTACCGTATCTGCATCATAAAATGATGCAGTGCTAGAGGGGGCTTTAGTACGTGGAATGTATTGTATGTAAAATGGGATAAGAAAAAGAAAACAGTATAGTGATCTTATAGTGATCTTTCATCAATCACTTATCCTCATCTCCGAGTACGGGACAAGACTCCATCACCTCACCCTCCATCAAACATCAAATCATCACATCACACCGGAGTTCTATCACCGTGAAACCTATCAGGAAGTTTCTTGGACATATATCCACCACCTATGAGCCAGTGATAGTACAACGAAGTGATATCATTGCAGCATCCACCCGTACCTTGCCAGGGTAAAAGGGTGTACATCAGGGGTTTATAGTAATAGTAAGTCCTCTTTTGGGTCTAAGGAAGTATTCGTTCTCACGGTCCAATCCTCTGCTATGTTGGCCACGTAGGTAATGAGTGCGAGTGGAACTCACTCTTACTTATTTTCGTGCACAATACTCCTCCTAGGACTCGACATGCTCATAAGACCATCAATTCATCCAGGATTCCCGTCACTCAACCTCTACGGGCAAGACTATCCTTCCAAATTCAAGGGATTATGTTCACCTAACTCTATCAGTATAATTCCAACTATCACAGTCATCCACACTCATCACCTCAAACATCACATTCAGACAATCAAGGCTCTAGACATCCCCCTAATTCATTATTCAAGTATTTACCGGAGAGAATTTATAAGAGTTCAATCACATAAGTATGTAAGTATAAAGTAACTTTAATCATGATGATCATCAATGTAGGATATGAAAGTGTAGTTTAAAGAATATATTCCAACACTCAATATAGTATCCAAGAATTTAATTCAAATATTCAAAAACTTTCAAGAAAATCATAATTCAAGACTTCTAGACATAAATTTTCATTCTAACTCTACATTGGCATATGTAAGAAAAATTTCATACTTTTGAGTAACCTTTTACATACCTGGAAATGAAAAATCTTTGAAGAATCTTGAATTCCCCTCTGAAACCCTTGCTTTTCTCTCCTTTTTCTCTCTTAGACTTAGTGTAAAATTAATAGATTTAGGATGGTTTTGGGTTTAAAATCCTTTTGCATGAAAATACATGTTAAAATTGATCTATGGATTTAGAAATACATCTTAAAAAGAAATAAAATGGCTCCCCATGCACTAGTGCGCGACATGCACTAGTGTGTTTTTGCACTTTTTCGCGAATTTCAGTTCTTATCAAATTTTTTGAAAATAGACCAAGTGTGGTTCCAAGTTCTCTTCGCGTCGCGGAAGGTGAGCGGAAACCCCACTGTATTGAGCACTCTTTGAAAAATGAGTTCGTGTTTTTTCGCGATAAAGCCGAGTCGAGACCATTTTTCGACTCAGTTTTTCGCACTGATCGCAAATTCAGTCTCAGAGTTTAGGAAGATACGTTGTGCACACAACAAAGTTTAGGGACATTCTAGTAATTTCATGGGGTGTTACAGAAACTTTATTCTCATAAGCAATAATTGACATTTAGTGTTAACCAGCTTGGATGTTTATTAATATTATCAAGATGAATTGTCTTGATTACATATACTGAAAGTTGTGTTCTTTTAACTCAATTATTTTATACAAACAATTTTATGAATGTCAAACTTCAGTTTGACAATAAATGCACATGTGATTATCTTATAGATATATCTAGATGTAATATCACATGACGGTGAACGGGCCTATATTCACCTTTCATACTTTCAGAATTTAGGGAATTCAGTCTCGACATTAGTTGATCCAATCAACTTATCATATGAACAAGCAATATTGAAGAACTTTTTATTTCTTCAATATATTTCTAATAAGTGAACTCCAAGCTTACTATGATACATGCCTTTTGCTTTAGTAAATTTATGCTTTACTATTACATGATAAGGTTTCAAATTCATTACTCAGGGAGTAACTTTCATATTTACTTCTCCTCAGTTATTCGGTCTCTTTTTTGAAGATGAGACGTGATCTTATCACAATGAAGTGCATATTTGTATTGAGAAGTTTTAATGAATATTATTACATTCACTTCAAAGAATTGATCAGTATATATCATATTTATAAAGAAATTCTCAATTTTCAAGAATGAAACATAATCAACTTAACATATAGCTTAGTATGTCACTTTAAAGAATGAATCTGTATCAATAACATATGTTATGTTGAGCTTGTGCTAGCATGAACTATTTTCACTAGTGTGTGCATGTGTATAATACTCACTCTTGAACTTGCATACTTTTTATAGAACAATAAATTAGATATCAATTTTAATATATTATTTTTAAATATATAAATTTAATATTTTAGAAAATGCATTAGAAATAACTATTCACAATGGAAGTAAATTAAAAATTAAGTAATAAATTATTATTTTTAATTTTTAAATTAAATAAATAAAAATCTTTTTTTTTAACAATACCTTAATGTGACAATTGAAGAACCATAGTAATTTTTTTCCAACTCTTACTATTTAAGGAGTTTATGTATATGACATTTGGTTTGCCACGACAAGTCCCTTTTAACCCTATATTTATTTTCTATAGATAGATCATTTGATTCTTATATTTCGAGTTTGAATCTGATTTTGTTTTCTGGCATTTAGTATATGCAGACACATCATACAAGTAAAATTCATGTTACCTTTTTCTTAAGGAATTATATTTTAAACATTTTAATTATGTCAAGTCGTTTGTTCAATATGCTTCACCTAAGAGTTCTACGTCTACATGAAGATCACGACACTAATTAATTTAATGAAATAGTGAAGTATAATAGAGTTAAATTTCTTCTTTTCCACTTGGTGTTATTCTCTTTATTTTTTTAAATTCAAAGAGAATAATAAGATTTTTAATTCCACACAGTTATTAATAAATTTTATTTTTAATTTTGGTAATATATATGGCTTATATCACATATACGAACAAATTTATACGTCCATTTATGATTTTTCGTCTTTTATTTATATTGCAAGAGGAAGAGAAATTTGAAACTATCGAAAACATCTCTTTACATGCATCATATCTATTTAAACAAAAATGGATTTATATCCTCTATACATAGTATCTGTAAAATTAATTTCATAGTTATTAATTTTAAGTAATGCAAAGAATATAAAATAAAATACGTTACTAAGGAAAAAAGTTTTTCATTCCAAAACAACTTAAAGAGTTCTGAGGAATGTGAAGTAATGACCTTTATTGCCATTTACATTCACAATATGTTTAGACTAATTACTCTTTTCTTTACAATAACTCTCTTGTAAATCCTATATAAAGAGTGTATTTGTGAACATTATAAGACCAACCAAAAAGAAAAAAAAAACAAAACTTCCTCCTTTCTTCTTCTTAATAATTTTTGGGCAATTAATTTTTGAGCAATTTTCAAACTTTCAACCACGAGTGCACGTGTTTGAGAGTAGCTGTGAAACCTTGGGGAGCGACCGGCTAGAGCGATTTGCATCAAGTCGAGTCAAAATCGCTTTCAACACAGTGGCTTACCATGATAGAGTGTTTATGATAAGTTATTTAATTTCAATCCAATATCAATATTGTAGTCTTTTCCCAATAATTTGAAAGCGATTTTCTTACATATAATATTGATAAATGGCTAATAAGACAGATTGGGTATTAGACAGAGGTGCTTGAAAACATCTTTGTGCCAATAAGGAGTTATTCTATGACTTCGAGGAGTCCAATAATGATGAATGTGTTTATATGGGTAACTCCACTACTGTTGGAGTTATGGGTAAAGGAAAATTTTTACTTAAATTAACTTCTGGAAAAACATTAGCTTTGAACAATGTTTTGTATGTACCCTCCCTCCATAGAAACTTAGTTTTCGGAGCACTTCTCAACAAAGCAGACCTTAAACTTGTTTTCAAGCTGATAAAATAATTATTTCTCATGGAGGAGACTTTGTTGGGAAGGGATATCGTAGTGGAGGTTTATTTATACTAAACATTGTTCAAGAGATTGTCAATAATATAAGTATTTTCAATTCTGCTTATATTGTTGAGCCTATTAATTTGTGGCATGGTAGACTATGTCATGTTAATATTGCTTCTATTAAAAGACTTACAAAAATAAAATTATTATTCCTATGATAAAAATTGATGATTTTTCTAAATGTCCTGTATGTATAGAAGCAAAGCATGACAAGAAACTTTTCAAACCTGTTATTGATCGAAAGACTGAATTACTTGAACTAGTACATTCAGACTTAGCAGATTTCAAGAACATCATGAATAAAGGTGGAAAGAAGTATTATATTATCTTTGTTGATGACTTTTTTAGATACACTAAGGTATATTTTCTTAAGTTTAAAGATGAGGCTGAAAGTATGTTCTTGAAATTCAAAGCAAAAGTGAAAAATCAATTAGATAGGAAGATCAAGAGATTTAGATTTGATAGAGGCAGTGAATATAATAATACCAAAACTCTAGAGGATTTTTGTGAGAAAAATGGTATCATACATGAGGTTAGTGCTCCTTATATTCCCCAACAAACTAGTGTAGCCGAACGAAAAAATAGAACTCTTAAGGAAATGATGAATTCCATGTTATTAAGTTCGGGTCTATCTAACGATATGTGGGGAGAAGCTGTCCTGTCTGCATGTTATATTCTTAATAAATTCCTCCATAAGAAGTTAGAAAAGACCTTATGTGAATTGTGGAAAGGATATTCCTCTAACTTGAAATTTCTAAAGGTGTGTGATGTTTGGCGAAGGTTGGTTCACCTAATTTTAAACGACTATATGTAGGTTCTAAGATTTATGACACTGTCTTCATTGGTTATGCTCAAAATAGTGTTGCTTATAGATTTATGTCTTTGAGTGACCATACTATTTGTGAATCTAGAGATGCAGGATTTTTTAAGCATATTTTTCCTTTGAAAAATAATGTGTCTAGTGATGTGCAAAATAATGCTTCTACATCTATGTCTGTGAATTCTCATGTTGTTCCTTCTTCTGATGTTATTTCTAATAAGCATGAAAATGAATGTAGATGGAGTAAAAGACATAGAATTCAGACTAGCTTTGATACTGATTTCATTACTACCTTGTTGACTGAAAATTTTGATATTAATATCTTAAATGATGAATTAGTGTCTCTCTACTTGATAGTTTAAGACCCTAAGAGTTATAATGAAGTAATGAGATCAATAGATGTGATGTTTTAGAAAGAGGCTATTAAAAGTGAATTAAACTCTATAGTTTCTAATCACACTTGGGACTTGCATGATTTGCCTAAAAGTTGTAAACTCATAAATAGCAAGTGTGTATTTAAAAAAAAATTGAGACTTGACGTTACAATTGATAAATATAAGGCTAGACTTGTGATTAGGGGTTTTAACCAAAAGAAAGGTGTTGATTATTTTGATATTTATTCTCTAGTGACTAAAATCACGATCATTAGAGCTCTTATTGCTTTAGTCGCCATTCATAGTTTAATGGTCTATTAAATGGATGTGAAAAATAATATTTTTAAATGGTGATTTAGAGGAAGAGATCTATATGACTCAACCTGAAGGTTTTGTGGTCCCAGGACAAGAAGATAAAGTATACAAATTGAGGAAGTCATTGTATGAACTAAAACAAGCACCTAAGCAGTGGCATGAAAAATTTAACACTGTATTAGCAGACAATGACTTTATTATCAATTCATCTAACATTTATGTTTATTTCAAAATAATAGGTTCAGATCGTGTGATCATATGTTTGTATGTAGATGACATGCTAATCTTTGGTCCTAATGTGAATGTTATTAATGAGACTAAGAATTTTTTGTCTTCTATGTTTGAAATGAAAGATCTTAGAGAAGCAGATATGATTTTAAGGATTAAAATCAAAAGAACTATTGATGATCTATCTTTGTGTCAGTCTCATTACATTGAAAAGATGTTGAAAAAATTTAATTATTTTGATGTAGTTCCGATGAAAACTCTATGATCCTAGCATACACTTGAGAAAGAATAAAGAATCTGGTGTTTCTCAGAATGAATATGCTAAAATAATTGGGAGTGTAATATTTCTTATGAATTATACTTGGCCTGATATATGTTATGATGTTAGCAGATTGAGTAGACATACTCATAATCCCAGTAGTGAATGCTAGAATGCTCTTCATCGCTTGCTAAGGTATTTGAGAGGTGCTATTTCATGGAAGTCTTCTAAATAGACTTGTATAGCACGATCTACCATAGAATCTAAATTCATTTGCTCTCGAGTTTGCAGAGCAAGAAGCTGAGTGGCTGAAAAATCTCTTGACGGATGTTCCATTATGTGGAAGACGAGCTTCGCCAGTCTTACTTCATTGTTATTCATAGGCAGCAATTAGAATTGCTAAAAATACTGTATACAAGGGAAAAAAGAGACATATTCGCATCAGACATGGTGCAGTTAAACAGTTATTGAAACTGGGTGTTATTTTCTTGGAATATGTAAGGACCGAAAAAAATGTGGCTGATCCTTTGACCAAGGGTTTGACAAGAAAAATGATCCTTGTAATGTCGAGGAGGATGGGGCTAAAGCCCATTGATTGAGGTAGTGTGGAGGACCTATTAGGCCTCAATATACACCACATTTCTATTCCTATGGCGTGAGACAGTGTTTTATAAGGTTGAGCTTATTTTGCTCTTAATGATTCTATTGCCTTAAAGTGGTCTAGTTGAGATAGTTGAGATAGATTTGATGGAATCACCTATGTGAGTGTAAAGGTGTGGTAGCTTTTTATGAAAGACTTGAGTCATCTTTCTAGAGCACTCATAAGACCCAAGGTGTATGTGCATGACCATAAAAACACTTTATTTGTATCGCGGAGGTTACTTAAAATAGTAAGAATATAATATGTGTTATGGGGGTCTCAACTTATATCCATTCAGTTCAAAAGTACTTCACTTTTTAGATATTAGTTGTTGCCTCATTTCACTACGTGTTAATTCAAATCGAAAGATATTGATACTTAAGTACATGTTCCTTCCTTTTGCCCAAAGTTTGTTCTTACTTTCTATCTTTGCTTTTGTGGGTGATTATAAAATTAATTCCGTAGTTATTAATTTTGAGTAATGCAAAGAATATAACATAAAATACATGACTAAGGAAAAACGTTTTCCGTTCCAAAACAACTTAAAGAGTATTGAGAAATGTGAAGTAATGACCTTTATTGTCATTTATATTCACAATACGTTTAGACTAATTACTCTTTTCTTTATAATAACTCCCCTTGTAAATTCTATATAAAAAGTATGTTTGTGAACATTATAAAACTAACCAAAAAGAAGAAAAAATAAAACTTCCTCCTTTCTTCTTCTTAATAATTTTTGGGCAATTGGTTTTTGAGCAATCTCCAAACTTTCAACCGGGGACGAATTTAGCTCTATTTTTGGGGTCACGGAAACCGATGGTCATCCGACTAAATTTGATATATTATTTGTATAATTCTTAAAGAATATATTAAATACTAGCTAAAGGAACTCATGCTCAAAATGATAAGTCGATTCACTAGTTCATGGGCTCTTTGTTAGCATGAAGTTTGGGGGGTCAACCCCAACTAACAACATCATTTTGTCCCTTTTTAAAAATAAAGTAATGGTGCACCCATGTTCTTAAATTTCTAGATTCGCCTCTACTTTCAACCACGAGCTAATTGTGGAACCTTAGAGAGCGATCGGCTAGAGCGATTTGCATCGAATTATTTAATATTGTAATATTTTTTCCAACAGTATCATCCACTTATATATTTTTATTGTACTAATATAAAAGTTCAAATTTTCTTGCATAATGGTACGGGAGGAATACATTTTTTTTATGATGGTGATGTTTTAATTAATAAATTTTGAAAATCAAGAGTAAAAACGACTCTAATATTTTCTTATTAATTTGTCTTTTATGTCTTTCCAGATGACCAAAAAAAAAATACACATGGCACGCCAAGAAGCAAGATTCAAAGGAATACATCATCTGGTTTTTAGCATATACTACTAGAATCTTATTGTATGTATTTTATTACTTAATTAATGATTAATGAATGTAAGTAGCATCATTAATTAGCATTCTCCCGTTAACAGCTCACGCATGACACAATTTGTTTCTTAATTCTATGGTTTTATTCATCACGTTAGTTGAACATTTTTCTTAAGTTGATCCGTTGTTTTTAATTTGTTACGTTTTCTTTTTCCACCGTGATTATCAAGGAAATAATGATTAAAAAATAATTTGATTATATTAGTACTTCCAACTTAATTTGCTTTGATTGAGATTAAATTAGGTAGATTTTGATTAATAACTTTATTTTATTTTGTTTGACATGAGAAGAATCATGTCTTAATTCTTAGACTCTACTCGTTTTAAATTAGTTGTCATATTTCATTTTTTCAAGAGTTAAATTATATAAATTTTGAGGAATATTTTAGAACATAATTTTTTCCATCAAATTAATATGAAAAAACTTGCAACTTATGGTACTTTTTGTTTTGAATATCTCAATCTTAAGTGTTATATATTGAGATGATTTCAATTTAGCTTCAAAGATGTTAAATTGACTCTCAAAAAATGAAACATGCTAGCTAATACTAGAATATATAATGATTTGTCCCCGTCATTATATGGATAGGTCAATAGAGAAAAAAATTAGGCCAAAAAACTCTTGAGTAGTAACTGAAAAATTTCAAGCTTAGGTCAACCTTGGACAAAATCTGAGTTAGATGAGTTTTAGGGAAAGCTGGTAATGGATTGGGAGTTGGTTTATGAGTTTGATCTTTTGAGTTGAAGCCAAGACGATAAGGAGCATGTATGACATTATGCAATCGAATTCGGATAAGTAGAACTCTCAGAATTGATCTTGGTGCAAAGAGTTGAATTTAGAACGCCATAGTTTAAGAATGTATTGTGAATTGAATGTTTGAGGGGCAAATTCCGAGTTTCTGCCACCATGCAACCCGCCACGGTAGGATATACAACCATGGTGAAATAAGTGGACGCTATTATAAGACAGACACGAATTTTAAGTCAAATAATTAAAGTCTTAAAAATTGTTTTTACTTCTCCCACTTCATTCTTCAGAGACCAGAAACGACCTAGGATAGTTTTTCTTCAGTTTTTCACTTATTTCATCGAAAAAGCTAAGTTAATCGTTCTTCTAACTTATATAGCTAAGTTGATTTTGCACTTGAATTCCACAGGTGAGGTTGCAGGTTCAAGCCTCCATGGCCTCATTATTTACACTTTTTTTTTTACCTTCGTTTCTTAGAAGTTATTTGGTGCTTTGTATAAAAAAATATAATATTTTATATTAGTAATGAGATTATTTTGGATACATATGATTAAAGAAAAAAGAAAAGAAAACTCATGGAAAGAAATTATTATTATTATTATTATTATTATTATTATTATTATTATATTAAAAAATATAATAATATATATGAATTATGTATTATACTTATTTTAAAAGGTGACACTGCTTGTGCAAAATTCTATGTATGCCACTGCCTACCGATACATTGTTATTATGTATACTAATACTATACTTGCTCTCTTTTTATCGAGTACAAGACATCTTCAATTGATTGATAACAGACCAACTAGGAGATTATTGACTTTTTTGAATTCAAGAGTGAGTCAGCTCTTACAGACTGCCATGAATTATTCTCCTATGACTCTCAGTCTATTTTCTTCGGACTTAAACTATTTATATATTGTTTTAATTATTTTTTTCTGAAGTTGCATTAACTTATTCTAGATTATTGGTAGATGATTTGGTACATTTTCAAGTTTTAGGAAATTGTTTTTCGCATTATATTAGGCTATTTTTGTTGAGTTTATTGCAACTCAATTATTGTTCTACCTAAAACTGTTTCCACTTCTTTATTGATTATTTTATGTTAGATTACTTGGGTGGAATGTAGTATCAGTTCTCTCACTAATGAGTTTATGTGGGTATCACTCACAACTTATTTGGGATCATGGCATAGACGAATGAAATAGTACTTTTATTTAATTTTTTAATATTTAAATATTGATTTCATCTAGTTTCATTTAATTTAAAAAATAATCAAACTGACCCTCGTTAAGCAAACAGTATTATAGCATAAATTGAGAAAGAGGGTATTTTTATTTATCCTTTGGTTCTAATTTGTTAATATTTCTTATTTTCAATATGTTAATTGTCCTCGGCTATTTATACTATACAAAATATAAGGACAAAGGTGAAAATAAAAATTATTTTTCTCAGATTCGAGTCCTATGTATTGGGAAGAATTTAGGGAAAACTAAGTTTATGCTCCTGTAAAGAAAACTATTTACATTCATATACTCTTTTACATTTTGTACCCCCATGTTATTAAAATTTTGTCCTCCTAATATTAAAATTCACGTGTTGATGTCATGCTGACATTAGCACCTGATTGTATGATATACCAATAGGGTATACATATACCAACAGAATATAGTATAAATACATAGACAGAGTATATAACGAATATATTTTCTACTAATTTAGAATTAATAATTTTTTTATTTGTTTCTTAAAAAAAATCATATATACCAACTGGGTATCAATATACTACCAGAGTATCATAAAGGACTGAGTTCATTCTATATGATACAACTATGGTATATATATACTGCTAGAGTATATTTCATGGTATTTATGCTGACGTCAGCACACGAAATGAAAAGGGGTAAGTGAATAAAAAAGGTAAATAGTTTCGATAATGGGTCCATTAATGATAAATAGTTTAGATTGGACATATTAAGGATAAATAATTTCAAATTAGATTTATTTTGTGTACTTTTTCCAAGAATTTATAGGGTAAGAAAAGCATGTGAATTCATGATTTCTTCATAAAATTAGATATTTTATAATATATTTTTAAAAATTTACATAATATTATTTGTTGACATCCTTTTTTACTTCCTGAATTTCACGTTATTGGCTACTATGCTAGCCTATGATGGATGAATGCCTTTTATTTTGGCTCTATAGGTCTACTAGCGTGACTATTAAATACGGATTAATGTGGCGAATTTATCTAAATGAGTAAAAATAATTGTTGAGATGTAATTACATGCTATAACAAAAATCAAATGATGCACTTGATTTAAAGTTGAATTATTTACCTAAAGGATAATGTATTGCTTTTCATTTAAGATATTTTTTTTTAGAACATTACGCATTCATATTTTAAAATTTTTAAATTCACTTTAATTCAAATATAAAAATAAAAATCTAATTAAAAGTGTAATATAGATTCAAATTAATTGACCTATAATAGCAACATGTTCATCACTTGGTGGTAAGTAATGAGCAAGGAAGTAGATATACACAAAAGGATAAAGCTAATTCTGAACATAAAAGTAGAATTAAACTAGATCATTCTTTCTTAAATGAGAGAGTAATATCACTTATTTGCCTTTGTTATATAATCCTTTGTGATCTACTTATAAGATGTATTTACACGTGATTAAATGTCAAATTTCGTCACACGTTGCAATTTCCTTTTATGCATTTACACTTTTAACCCTCTTACAATAAAATTAAGAGTTTTTTTATGGGCGAAGCTAGCAAAGATTGAAAGGAATAAAAAATTATATTATTGATATATAATTAAAATAATATTTTATGTGTGTATGATAAACATTAAATTGTCGTTAATTTATATGTATGTTTTATTTTTTGTATTTAGAATTTGTATAGTAAAAAATAGTGACTTTGTCGCTAGTTTCTCTCCTCACTTTGTTGGAGCTGCATCAGAAGACAAAGCGGAGACGAGATAAAATGGCCTGCTATAAAGATTATTACTGATTAAGTTTGAAGGATTAATTAATAAATCATCCGTGTCAGATTTAATTAAAGAACTTTATTTGACTTAGACTAATTAAACGTTGAATCTAATTTTCTATATACACATCGATTATCTGACAAATTGCACAACATATGGCACTTTTTTCCCTGTTTGAAAAAGTCACAATGTAACTACTCAATGCATGAATAATAATAAAAATTAATTATTGTAAATTTAATATGTTTTATTTCTACATTAAATTATATCACTTTATAGGAAAAAGGGCAACATCAAAAGCTTTTTCCATACTAATATTTATCTCTTTGTAGTATAATTTTGAAAATACAAAAAGTTTCAGATTATTTATAATTTTGTGAATTGATAAATGTTGAGAGTAGGAAAACTAATCAGGAGTTAGTTGTCTGTTAGTTAGCAATTAAGTGTAAACTGCAGTTAGTAAAGGAATTAGTTAGAAGGGCAAAATAGTAAATTGCCT